>SCLH01001813.1:97623-118795 GCA_004367855.1 Oikopleura vanhoeffeni | reverse complement strand
CACAATTTTCATAAGAAATCTTCCCTAAAGAGATCATCAAAAACGAAACAAATAGAAAATCGGGAAAAAAAAAAAAAGATTGGAGAACATTTCTTTTCAAAATGTCGAATACTTTTAACTTCTCAATGAACATCCTCTTAATGACCTAAAATAATACTGAATTTCTTAAAATTTAATAAACAAATTTAATAGAATAAATCTGAATATCAAACTTAACATTTCAGACATTTTTTTTCCGTTGCTGATGTTTCACTGGTGGATTGAAAGGTTTCACTTAATTCGCAATGACACATACGACGAATTGGTGAAAACAGTAATACAGCAGCATTTTCTTCTCAAATAACGATGAACTCCTCAAAGTCGATTATATCATATTCCTGGTCATAATAAGTGCCCCGTTCGTATGCGAACTTTTTATGAGTCCTATAACAAAAGGTTACACTTTATAAATTAAAAGTGCTGATATTCCAGTATCACTTTGTCGAACAATTATTTGACTTCTAATAATTTGAATAATAAAATTAATAATTCAAATATACATGCACATTATAACATGCCACATTTTTGCTCCACTTACTATTTCTGCCTTAACCTTAAGGGAGTCATAAACCCCCAACAGACTGGAGCCGTTTAACTTACACAAATATAAGTCGTAAGTTTTTATCTTATTATAGTGCTGAACCTATATTCTATGACGAGAAAGGTAGATCAAAAGCCTAGGTAAAATACAAACAAGTTTGTGTGTTCAATTCGGTGATTTGATGGTGGTTGGCCCTCTCCTCTCGTTGATTGGTTGTATTTTTACCTGTATTTAACCTTGGTTAATGGTTTTATTTTCACCTAGGCATTTTTGATCTACTTCCTCGTAATAGATATAATATGTTAGCTTGATAAAATTATTTTATTCATTTTAGGAAAGATTTGAGTTCGAGTTTTCATTTTTGAAATCGTAAAAATTTCAAAAAAAAATTCAAACTATTATGAAATTTCCGAATTTACGTCCAAAATTTCCGATCGTTTTTTGAATCTTGAATAAAAACAAAAAAACGCCACTCTTACTTTTTATGCTGTCTACAATATTTCTGACTCTGTCTGAATAAAATCTACTATGTTATTTCCATTTTTTGTCGACTTTTTAGAAAATTAGAAACTTTCCGCAAATAAGTCCAAAATTTTTATTAGTGGTTTTTGACTCCCATACAAAAATCAGCAGAACACAATATTAACTGTTGGTAAATGTTGGTGGTTTTGGTATCTTTTAAATATCGTATGTCCAATATGAGTTGTCCCGGATTTTCAAATTCTAAACTATCGATTGAATTTTAACACTCGGTGGTAACTCGTACTGCATTGGCACTAAATATTAAAAATTCGGGTATGCGGTCAAACATTCCAATAAAATGTTGGTATTAACTAAACGTATATATTAGCCTTTAGATAGAAGACATTTTGAATATAAAACGCAAATTGGAAGTCCAATTTTACCCTCAAATAAAAATTGTTTTTCTCTACTTTTGCTATTTAACCAATTTTCATGGGAAAAAACTTTCCCCATGTCTTTTTATTTTTTTTTATATTTTTTATTTTCCCCAGCCCGCAATATTTATTTTTTTATTCAAAATTTATTTTTATTTTTTATTTTATTATTTCATTTTTATTTTATTTTCTATTTTTTTTATATTTTATTATATTTTCATATTTATTATTCTTATTTTTTATTATTTTTTTTTTATTCAAGGACATTTTAACCTAAGCAACATAAAACAAGACTTTTCGCGCATTACACCCGACAATGTTGCAAGTTATTAATTCGGTCTCAAAAAAAATCTGTAGTCGAGTTTAGTTGGAAAGGATTGTACGTGAAAAAGTGTTGTTTTTATTATTTCCCAGAAGATTAGTTAGTTAATGATAATTAGAAATATAGACGGTTTGCCAAGAATGGACACTTATGAAGATATAAATAAAAAAAAGTTCCATACTTTTTTTTCATTTATCGCTCTGAAAAAATGTACCAATCTGCAGACTTATGAGCACCCCCTTACCCCCTTTTTTAATACCTCCGTCATTTAAAAGTTGAATTTACGAACCACGGAGTAACTCCGCTCGGGAGTTGTGCTGACAATTTAATTTTCATTGAATCAATTCCCTGTGTCAATTCAGTTTCAGCAAAAACTAAAGTCTAAAGCAAGAAAATGTGAACAACCTGTTGTCCTCTGGCTTCTTAACTGGTTACCAGCCAACTGATAAAAAGTATTAATGAGGTGCGCAAGGCGCCCTTAAGGGGTGGTCGTCGCATTTTTAAAGAGTTTTCAATAGCGAATTGTCGCAAAAATACAAATCGTTGAACAACTTTACCTCTTTTAATATTTAAACAAAAATCTTGCATCCTAAAAAAATCGAAGTGAACGGGATGGCTCGTCCAAATCAGAAACGTGCTTACAAAAGTGACGGAACTATTTTCAAAATGTATCTCCTCCCGATTTTTAAGGTTCAACAATTATTCATGATCAAAATTGCCCAACAGAACGTGAGCAGCACCAATATGAAAGTTTTGAAAAATTTTTGGTTTGGCTTCAGAATCACCAAAAAACTGTATTTTGCACCTACAAGGCGGTAATATTCGATAAAGGCGTGGCTTGGTCGACATTGTCGCACGATTAATTTCCCCGCCATAATATGAGGCTTACGAAGAGGCAACATTTGCCAATTTTAAGGAGCGGCTCATCAACATTCTGTCACATTGATATTTAAGGGCGGCTACAGTTCGACATTTCTGCCACGAAATGAAGGCTTGGAAGAGGGCCACATTTTTGAATTTAGGCGGTTTCATCAACAATTGTCGCCAGATGATAATTTAGGGCGGGTTCATCAACATTTCTGTCACATGTCGATAATTTTAGGGGCGGCTTCATCAACACATTTCTGCCCAAAAAGAAGGCTGGAAGAGCAAATTTTGATTAGGCGGTTTGCCATCAACATTTTGCCAGATGATAATTTAGGCGGTTTCATCAACATTTCGCCACATTGAGATTTAGGGCGGCTCAATCGACATTTGCCATATTGAATATGTTAGGGGCGATAAATTGACATTTCTGAATGCAAGAGTTATAACTTATAAGCAATTTATTAGGAAGATTCACATTATGAACGCATCGACAAGTTTATTTAATAATTTGAAATAAAGCGAATATTCTGAGATTTTGATAATATGTATCTAATGGAATTCAAATTAAAAGTAGGCTCCCGAAGCAAAAATGAGCACCCGGGATAAAAATTGGTCCTAGGAAATTGAAAATTTCGACTGGGAGGAAAATTTTTTGACCGCTTTGCGAAATTTAGAACAAAAATTTTTGGCTCCGCGCACCAGTGGCCGCTGTTACAAGTGTGCGAAAATCGTTTTCGCTGATTTACAGAGTAAAAATTTCTAACCAAAAACCAAAGATTGTTCACTTTTTTCGCAATGCTTACTCACTTTTCGGGATAGAATACGTGAAATTCCCTGCTCCAGATTGATGCATCTTTCAATTTGGTTATATAGCGCCAAGACGACTCACCGAATGGAGGTGCCCGAAAACTCGATAATATTTCAAATCAAATGATTATGGTCTCAAAAGAGCGCAAGCACAACTTTGTGGAAAGGCTATGGGTCTCCAGATACCACAGGTGGTGTAAACGCGAGTCAATCGATGTTGGTGCGTTAAAACAACAGCACCGGATTGGGATTTCAGGCGAAAGCTCATCAAAGAAAATAAATGAAAGTAACCATTAGAAAGGAAACTCTCATGGGAGAATACTATTTAAATTATTTTTTCAAGAAAATTTTAAAAATTTTTGCCTGATCGCTGATAGTTGAAAAATAAAAGACTGCTCAAAGCACTTTGAACCCCGGAAGATGAAACCCGCCGATGATCAAGTTAACAAATAAACTGAATTTAAATTTTTTTATAAATCTGAAATGGTTGTTAAAGGGTAATTCAAAATGACAAAAATTGGTCTTAACCCCCTCACATTCAAAACCATTGAAATTCCCTCACAAGGCCGAAAACCCTAGAGATTAATAAAGGCTAATAGAATATCGTTATTTTTCATGACGCGAGATACTATGAAGACTTAAGATTGGAGGCTAATAATTTTTTTAGACACACTACGGGAGTTAATTCGAATGAGAGAGGGACAGTCACGCGGTTTTTATACTAAGTCTTAAAGTGTCAGGCTTATGAATCATATGTACTGAAAAGTTATGAGTTTCTGAGATAATCTAGACACATCGTTTTGTAATTTTTATTCTTTAATTTTTTATTGGTTAACGATGGAAATCTACTGATTGTTGTGAGAAAGCTTGTTTAATTTGATTACATTAACATTGCGAAATGGGCTTCTAAAAATTTATCACTATCGGTTTCGTGAATGTCGATGAAGTGCCGCCCTATAAAAATCATTGTGGCAGAAGTCGGATGAATCCGCCCTGAAATAATATACAATGTGGGCCAGTAAATCGTGATGAAAGCCGCTCTAAAGATTCAAATATATTGCCTCTCCGAGAGCCTCCATTTTCGGGGCAGAAATGTTGATGTGAATGCCAGCCTCTAAATTCAAAATCATTGCCTCTTCCCACCTTCAGTTTTTGGGCAGAAATGTTGATGAAGCGTCTAAATTCAAAATATTGCCTCTCGTCTGCAAGCCTTCCATTTTTGTGGGCAGATAAGATTGTTGATGAAGACGCCGAAATTCAAATGGTTGCTCTCTCCAAGCTTCATACTGGGGGGGGGAATTAAATCGTGGTAGAAATTCGACGCAAGCCGCCTTATCGATATATATAATGCGGGTGCGGCGTATAGTTATAAAGTTCGTCGCCCAAAAACCCTAACTATACGCCGAATTCTAACTATACGCGTAACTTTCTAACTATACGCGTACTTCTGGAAAATGTGCTCTGATTGGTCAATTTGTATAATATCTAGAGTAAAAATTGCGTTATATATATGGTCAAAGAAAGAATTTTTGGTGATTTAAGGGTAATTACATATATTCTAGACTAGAATTCTAGAGATGAATATATGATTTCATCGAAAAAATGAAATAAAGTTAATTTAAAAAAAAACATGAACAAAGAAGGTTTCAAAGAAAAAAAATAAGACCACTGCTAAAAACTATCATTTATCAGTCGAAGAGAAATTAAGGTTTTTGAAGTCCGCAGAAGAGTCTACGAAAAAATCCTGAAGCTACCCTTGGTGGATATCATGCACAGCATTTTTCTTGAACTCAGCGGGATAATATTAATTGCTTCTAAGGAAGGTAATAAGCCGAAATTAAATACTCAGAATTACTAGCCACCTCTAAAACGCCTGACAGTTACTCCAAGACGTCGACAAAAATCTACAAATAATACAGTTTCTAACGTAATTTAATACACCTAGAGCCTATCAGTAATAATAGCGTGTCACAATGTTGAACTACGAACCGTTTACATTTCGACTTACGGAAACGACTCATCTTATTTCATCACGGCATTTGCTGGGCCTTTTAGGCACTATCTTGATTTGGGTAAAAATGTTTTTTTTTTGTCGCAGAAAATTTTAAACCTTCAAAAATTTTATCTGAATTTGGATCTCAATTTTTTTTGGCGTTGCTACACTCTTTTGAGAACTTATATGAATAAAAACTGAAGTTCGCGTTCGGTCAGAGATTGAAATCCAATTTCATGAAAGATTTGGAAAAAAATTGGATGATTTTTATATCTTGTATTCGGGAAGACTGGCGTTTAATAGTTCTCGAAAGCGGCAAGAGATTAAAGGGTTAGTCTTTTCGCTTAGGTTCTGATTTGTTTTGTCGCTCGATCAAAAAGCACTTTTTTGGGGCAAGGGATTAAGGGGATTAGAGTCTTGCTTCGGTTCAACTTTTTGTCACGTGAAAAATGGATATTGGTTACTCATGAGCAAATCGAGCCTCCTGCGGCCGCTGTGGAAGCACAAAGAAATAGCTTGGTACCACTTTTCTTCAGCGGTTTCAAATACTTTTTACGTAACAAAATGAAACTAGTTCCATTTTGGTAATCCGCACATTAACCGTATTTTAATATCAACTTAAGGGGGTAGCAGCGATGTGGCAGACTGGCCGTCAATTTAACTTACGAAAATAATTAGTTTGGTTTATTTTTTGTGCTTAATTTCGTTAGCTGAACCAGAAAAATGTATATCAGCTCATTAAAAAAGTTTTTTATCTATTTAGGTATTTTGGAAAGATTGAGTTAGAAACTTTTATTTTTGAATTCGTAAATTTTCAAAAAAATCAAAACATTATTAAAATTTCACGCATTTTTACACCAAAATTTTTTTGTTTTTTTTGACAATCTGTGAATAAAAAACGAAAAAAAATAGCCACTTAACTTTTTTTCATGCTTTTACATATTTTCTGAATGCTTGTTTAAAAAATCATAACATGTTTATGGTCTTTTTTGTCGACCTTTTTAGAAATATTATGAAATTTTTTTTGGCCAAATCAGGTCAAAATTTTATTGATGCTTTTGTGAAATTCTCTTCTTAAAAATCAGGCCGAATCAGTTGTGTTATTCTGATATCTATTTGATTTCCGTATTCAACCGATGGAAGCGTCAGGGGAATATGTTTCTGAACTACCTATAAAATTTCATCACTTGCTTGTGAGACCGGTTTGTGTCATTTGGCACGCAATTTATAAAAATTTATTTTCCTTAAAAATCTCAATTAAATTTCGGGTGTTATGAGACTACTTTATTTTGAAAGTCAGGACATTTTTCAATATTTAATGATCGCAATTGAAGGTCAATTTTTTTCCTAAAACTGTTTTTATTCATTTTTCATGGAAAAAAACTTCCAATATTGAGGAAATTTTTCCATGTGGATAATTATTCTCCCCTGATTAGTGCATAACACCGGACAATGTCTGAAGTTTATAAATATGCTCTTTCAAAAAAAATTCAAAAAAGAATTGCAGCGCCGGATCAAAAAAGCCCTCGAAGAAAGCATTGGCTGTTACTCCTGTTAGTGATCTGTGAAATTGAGCTGATTTCGATATACCGTCTGGGAGGAAATAGTTTTTGCAGTTTGGAAAAGGTCACCTTGTTACGATAACTGTACCTATTGGTGTAATGTCAAAAATAATTGTGATGTATTTTTTCGCAAGATCAAAGGATAGATCTACAAATTAGCATTTTCGGTTTTTCTCATGAACTGTTAGTTTTCAGATATTTTCACATAGAAAATGTCAAATCGAGTCGCATACCCCCTTAAGAAAAATTCTAGAGCAAGATAGATTTCTGGTTAAGACCATTAAATTTCTCGGTGTCGACTTAGTCAGGAAATATTTTATTTTCGATTTGTTATTTGTAAATGCCTTAAAAAGGTCGCTTTCCCCCCACCTTAAGTTGATAATAAATACGGTTAATGTGCTATTACAAATGGGCAATAGTTTCCTTTGTTTACGTAAAAGTATTTTGAAAACGGCTGAAGAAAAGGTTGGTACCAAGCTATTTCTTTGTGCTCCACAGCGCCGCAGGAGGCTCGATTTGCTATGACTGAACCAAAGTCCTATTTTATCACGGTGACACAAAAATTAGAACCGAAGCAAAAAACTCTAATCCCTCTTAATCCCTTGCCACAAAAAAATGCATTTTGACTCGAGCGACAAAACAATTCAGAACCTAAGCGAAAAAGACTAACCCCTCTTAATCTCTTGCCGCCTTTCGAACTATTAAACGCCAGTTCTTCCCGATATACAAGTATAAGAGCTGACATCACTCATGAAACTTCCCAATTATTGTGTTGCAGAGTTAAAAAACGATGAAAATATGCAGAATCCAAAATTTGAATATTTCTATTTTTCTGGCTAAAAAACGCCTTTCTTTTGCCTACGGAACGTTTTGAAAAAGCCCTATCTTTTCCTATAACTATACGCCGTACGCCAGGAACGAATATTTATTTTTCAAAAGCGTAGGTTTTTGCGGAGGCTTGACGTAGTGTTTATCTCGGGTTCCCGTTCCAACTATACGCGTATAACTATACACCGCACCCCGCTGTAGTTAACATAGGGCCAAAATACTGTGTTTGTTGATTCTGAAGCCAAATCCAAGATTTTTTCCAAAAACTCTTTATATTAGTCTGCTCACGTTCTGTCCGGTTAATTTTAATCATGAATGATTGTTGAACCGTGGAAACTCAGGGAGGAGATACACTTTGAAAAAATAATTTCGGCACTTTTGTAAGCACGTTTCTGATTGGACGAGCCATCCGTCACTTTCGATTTTTTTAGGATGCAAGATTTTTGTTTCAATATATCAAAGAAAAGTAAAAGTTGGTCCAACGATTTTGCAACAATTCGCTATTGAAAAACCCTTAAAATGCGACGACCACCCCCTTAACTGGTGCTCGGTTTAATTGTGTTTCTGATCTACTGCTTATATTTATGAAAACCTTTGACGACAAAATTTCAGAAAAAAATTTCAATCGTACTTTTATATGGTTATAAAAATTCCTCCAATTATTATGGTCTTTTAAATATCAAAAAAATAACAAATTTATTTATTTTTGATTTTCACTTTGGTTTAAAAACAAAGCAAACTTCAATTACAAGTTCGCTTTTATAAGTTTTCAAAAAAATGATATACAAATTCTGGCTGTATTTGATTTGTGTTATACTATAAAAGTTATACAGTATAACTTAAGGAGGTGGCATCGACTCAGCAGACTGGAGTCAATTTAACTTACAAAAATAATTAGTTGCTTTATTTTTATGTGCTTATTATCGTCAGCTGAACCGGAATAAATGTGTTCCAGCTCGTCAAAATCATTGTTTATGTATTTTAGGAAAGATTTGAGTTCGAGTTTACATGTTTGAAATTTTTTATCGAAATTTGTGGGTTAAAACAAAAAAAATTGCCACTTTAACTTTTTTCATTGAATTGAAAAAAACATTTAATACTTATCACATTTTGTAAATGAATGACTGGGAACATTTTTCATCGGTCGGCGCCTTATTTAATTTGGAAAGATGCTCTGATTCGAAAGTTCAGATTCTCAATCGCGGGGGGGGGGCTGGTTAAGACAAACTTTAGTCCTTAAGAGAAATAAGGACATACTGTGGATGCCTACATATTTTCTAACTGCTGTTCGAAAAATAATAAAAATTTTATTTTTCATGTTTTGTCGACTTTTTTAGAAATATTATGAAAATTTTCCGTAAATCAAGTCCAAAATTTTTTATTAGTAGTTTTTTGAATTTTCAATAAAAAATTAGGCAGAATCACTTGTGAAATTTCCTGGTATCTATTTGGTTTCCGTATGTCATCCGATGGAAGGGTCAAGCGAATATTGTTTCTGAACTACTGGGATGAAATAACAACACTTGTTTGTGACAACCGGTTAGTGCCACTTGGCACGCAATTTATAAAAATTTTATTCTCGAATTTTTTTTTGAATATAATTTCGGGTGTTTATAACACCGTATTATAGACGTTATTTCAGGACATTTTTTGATATTAAAACACAATTGAAGGTCAATTTTATTCCTAAAAAGCTATTTTTCTCTATTTTCGCCATTTTGATTAAAAAAAAACTTTCATATTCAGGATATTTTTTAATGTGCAGAATTATTTACCCACTTTTAGCAGATAATACCTCTGAAGTTTTAATATCGTCTTAAAAAAGTGGTTTTTATATTTTTACAGTTACTTAGTTATGTTAAGAAATTAAAAATATAAACTTTGCAAAGCAAGAACAACTTTTATTGACCATAAAAAATGACAAAATTAATTTTCACATTTTTTTCTTTCATATCCTGTTCCAACCCTTCTGAATCAAAAACGGTTTTGTATTGTACAACTACGTATTGTACAATATAAAACCGTTTTTGATTCAAAAGGGTTGAAACCAGGGGTCGGCACAATCATACCGAATCGGATCGGAATTATTGGACTGAACCGGATCATATCGGTAAATGGCCACTTTTAATTTTTCGTTCAAAAGTGACCCCGCTATAAAATGTAGCCGCTAATCAATTAAAAAAATGTGACCCCTGATTAACTTCAATATGAATTTCTTCTTCTTTTATAAACAAAAGTAAAATCTTATTTTTTACCGATACGTATCGGAAAAACTGGATCATATCGGTACCGATACGATACGGTCCGGTATAGTAAAAATTTTGGCCCCTTTCGATCCGATCCGGTATAGTAAAAATTTCACCCGCTTTCGATCCGATCTGGTCCGGTATAGTCGAAATTTTACCCCCAGCCGATATAATCTGGTCCGGTATGGTTAAAATTTTACCCCCAGCCGATATGATCCGGTACGATATGGTTTTAATTTTCTTTGTGCCGACCCCTGGTTGGAACATAATATGGCTCTGAAAAAATGTACCAATCTTCCACATCGATGCCACCCCCTTAAACACAAAACTTTTTCCTCAACTGCTAGAACTTTTTGTGTTCGGTATTTGTATCAGTTAGTGGGCGAGGACTGTATATTTAATAGCTTAGTAACCCTCCTTGAGGCCAAGGGTATTCCCAAAATATAGTTTTGTAAACATCGTCGTGGCCAAACTCTTTGTCGTCTTCTGGGTAGACAAAAATGGGGACAATTTCTATTTCGGGATATTTGATCGATAAATGTCGATAATTTTGTCGGTGTGCTTGACGAACTTGTTGGGCAATGTCTGAGGCGCCAAAATCAGTGAAAAGATGAACAACTGACTAAAGTTAAAAATCGAAGAAAAAATATCTTAAACCTTAATCTATCTTTCAACATTTCGTTAATTTATTAAACATTCTTACGCATATCCTGAGTCAGGATTTCTGACATATACTTCGTTACATGTTTGAGTTTTTTGTAGAGAAAAACCAGCTCAACTCAAAAATTGCTTGATCAGAATAACTCGAAAATAAGGTACTAGTAGTAAGACGGTTTTTAAAACTAGGGTATGAAATTTGTTTACGAAATAAATGATAAGAAATAATGGAGAAATAAGCCCCAAAATACCAAAAAATGCCAATAATATAATAATGAGTCCAAAATTTGACTTTCAAACCTTTTTCTTGGTCTAGCGCCTAAAACATGAAAAAATTAAAAAAACTAACTTCAAAATTCAGATTTTGCGAAATCCGGCTAAAATTGATGATTTTTATCCTTTAAATTTACCTTTCAAAAATATATTTCAATATACTTTTTTATTATCAAGTTTTATTTTTTTTTGACCTTTCCCCCCAATTTGATTAGTAAACTTAAGTTACATATCCCCACACTGATGTTAATTAAGGTAGGTGACATATACTTTTTTATTATCAAGTTTTATTTTTTTTGACCTTTCCCTCCAATTTGATTAGTAAACTTAAGTTACATATCCCCACTAGGCTGGCCGCGGTTGTCCCCTAAGGCGAAACTATACATTTCTCGGAGAAAGTATTCGTCTCAAAAATTTTAAAAACTTTCAATTTCTTCAAATCCAGATTTTTTTGAAAATTTTGAGCACGGCTTCTGATTGGTTCTCAAAAAAAATGCTCAGAAATAGGTTTTGATATGTTTATCTTGTAGCGCTAATCAAGGCGATCATTTTTTATATGAGAACATACCCACTCAGACCCCTAAAAAGTTATGGGGGGTCTTTTGACTACTTGTCCTTATAAAATAACAGTTTTTTGTCAATATCTTTTGTTTAAGAGACATGTCTTCTCCAAAAATTTAACACAAGACGGGNCCTAGGTTACTTCGCAGGCGTTTTTAAATAAAATTTTTAATCAATTAATTGAAGAATTATCACTTTAGTACTCTCAAGAAAAATAGGAAAAGACATGTCTCTTAAACTTGATTTATAGGCTTATTAGTGAAACAATCGAAAATATCAAAAATCATAAATTTGATTACAGCTCTTTTATCGATTATCGCAGCCAATCAGTTCTTGAGAGAAAAATTTCCGCATTTTAATTTGACGCATAAAAAATTTATCAGAAAGAGAAAAATATTAGAGAATTACTTCGAAAACCACGGAATTCTGATTTCGGGTGTTTTTGGCGCGCCAATTTCTAGATACACCGCGGCCAGCCTAATCCCCACACTGATGTTAATTAAGGTAGGTGACATATTCGTACAAGCTGAGCCAGCTACCTAAATTGCCATTAGTGTGAAAAGGGGGTATAGGGATTAAGGGCCCTTAGTTGACAGATTGTGACTATTTCAATGATACAAATAACGCGGGATACTAGCACCCAATTAAAACCATAGCTTGCAAAATATGCCGATTCCATAAGTCAGATTTGGGCAGATCAAGCCAATAAAATGCTCGGATTCCGCATTTTTCAAATAGTCACAATCTGTCGGTCAAGGGCCCTTAATCCATATGTTACAAGCACCATTCTTGAGTAGTTTCGAAGCACCTTGTCTCAAAATACCCTGAATAATTGTTCCTTAGCATATGAAATCAGTGGGTCAATGGTGAAATGTAAAAAAGTGAAAATGTAAAAAAAATGCAAAAATTGATCATGCAATTATTTTAAATGCATTTAAAATTAGCTGACACTGCACCGAATAAAATTCGCCACCAGATGATATCATATTTTTCCATAAAACTGTTATTCGTTGAAAATTGGGATGCCATTTTTTCTGTTTTACATTTTACCCTTGACCCGAAATCAGTACAAACTAACTAACGTTTCACTATAAATTTGAGTCAACTTAGGTGACTTTTCTTTAGGAGTCAATAACCAAAAAACATGAATAAATGGGACATCCATCTATTTTTTGTGCGAACATGTTTTTGAAAAACTGATTTCTTGAAATATTTAACTCCTTAGCTGCCAATGTACAATTAATTTTTCTGTCTTTCAATACCTCTTCGGCTGTATCAAAGACTTCGATCAGTTTCCCTTTCTCTTGCACAATCTCATTTTTTGACTTTTTTTGGTTTTCATGATCATTTTCAGAGTGATTACAAATATAAAGTAACAATAAAAAATTCGTAAAAATTGAAAAAGTAAAAAATAAACGAATATTTTTCAATTTCGGCAACATCTTAATCTTCTAAAAAATAATTATTTTTAGATGAAACTGATATATTCAGTGACCTTACCGGTAAATTTCGGCAAACAAAACTATAAGAAATTATGAACACATTTGATAAGTTCAAATACTTAAGGCGTAAAAATGGCTAAAACTAAATATGATTGTACAATAAAAAAAAATAAACCGGAGTAGTCATTGAAGTTTTTTTTTAAGTTTTTTGGTTTCAGTTCTGGTCGAGACAAGTGATAACCTTTCAGCAACACCTGAAAATTTTGTTTATATAAGCTCGAATTATAACGTACAGAAGGTGATAAATGACCATCTTCAAAATACAATCTGAACTTAAAATCCAATTATATTTTTTTCATATAGAATTTGGGGTTTTTTATTAAATTATAAAAACTACTTCTCACTTCTTGATTTTTGCCCATCAATTGTTAGATTCAACATCTACTTTTATAAATACGCAAAAATTTGCAAGTTATTTACTTTATTAAATTTGCAAAAAATTAACTTCAAATTTCGAAAATGTTCCAAATAAGTGTTTTTTTACATGCCAGTTTCAAAATTTTGAGTTCAGGAATAATCTTATTATTTGCAATAAATAAGAACATTAATTTTATCGAAGGAAATATTTATTCTTGATGCGACATATCATATGCATTTTCACTTAAGAATTACGGCACCTTAGCGCAATTGCCGTTTCAATCAAAACTTTGCCCTTCGATGCACCACCCTAGACACTGCCCTTGGAGAGAGAAATTTGACCGCGAGTAGTATACAGAAATGCTTGCGTGAGCACCACTTTACCACGTAATTTTGAAACTACGGAAAAGAATTGCCTTACGATTTAGGTCTACCCAATAAATCATGCCTTTTTTTAGGTTACTGATGTTATCAGCGTGCAATTAAGTTATTTTAATACTTTGCAGTTACTAACGTTGATCTTATAAGTTATAACCCTTATATCACAAGTGATAGCCTAGTGGTTAATATCAGTTGGTTGGATTGCGCTAAAAACCACATTCTGACAAGTTTTCCGCAAGCTGTTGCAAGAATGACGTTTGATAAAACTTCATCAAAGTTCGAATAAAACTTCAGACAAATTTTTCAGATAATAATTTTTTTGGACAGAAAATTGTTTGGATAAAAATTTTCAGATACATTTTTAAACGAGAACGTAGCTCAGATCCTTGTGCGTCGATTCCCGTAAAAATATAATTTGTGCAAACAACTGTGTGCTAGTATCACGTTATATGCTGTACCTGGCTTTTCAAAGTATATTTTCTAGAACTAAAAATAAAAAACCTAGAATTCAAAATTTCGGATGCAAAAATATAACTTTTCAACTTCCTTATGCAAATTAAATTGAAATTCCAACTGCCTTGGGCTTTCTGTGAACAACGTCCAAAGTTGAGTCGATTATCGGCTGCCGATATATCGGCGCTGGTGCCTTGGCGGAAGTTTTTTTATATGCTCACAAGGGTTTAACCAGGAAGGAGGAAAGTTAGTTAAATTATAAACCCAGTCAATTTTAAATATACCTACAAATAACTTAAAATGTAGGACAATCTAAGAAACCTATACACTAAATATAATTAATACAAACTGACGAAAAATCTAAAGACAATTAATCTTAAATACCCGCAGTCACCGGATTCCTTTAACATATCAGCATAAATAAATTATAACAACCAATACAATAATAACTAAACATTCAAGTAAGAAAAAGGCTATATTAATTCGTATGAAAATAACGTCATACTTTATCATATCTGATAATTACAATTCTTCTAAGGTTCAGCATATATAAAAAGTCCTTTGTTTGCAACAAAACTTACTACCCAATGACTAATCCAACTTAAATATGATTAAATTAATATTAAATATTTTATTTTTCTCTAGCCACACCTAACCAAAATAAATATTAATAACCAATTCACAAAACTAACTTAATTAAGACGATATAAAAACTCAAATACCAGGTATGATTACGGATCCTAGTGAATAATAAGAAGATTTGCGAGTGAAAATTAATTATTCTTGTATCTTTGAGATTTTGTAAATATTTATGATATTAAAAGTGAAAAATAGTTAAAGCGTAATTATACAAACTCTATTATTGAACAGAAGGCGGACAGTTGAATCCCTCCTCTCCGATAGCGCGTGCGACGCAAAAAAAAAAAAAAATAAATAAATTTATTCAATATAAAAACCAAAAATCATGATAGAAAAACAATTACACAGAACAACAAACTAATAAAAGGTTCCAAATATAAAACAATAAAATAAATTGTATTCTATAAACTTGTTTACAACAGTTTCATAGCATTTTTATCTTAATCAAAACTATTTCGCGATAATTACCAAAAAACATAATCTCAACAATGAATTTACCAAAAATTTTGCGTCATTTGTATATAGATTTATTCAATTTCACGCCTAAGTTCTGCGTATCTTAAACAATCTTATCGTTAAATATCCAATTTGATAATAATATTCATCAAAATCTGTCTGTACATGATTGACAGAACTCTATAGAAACCTGTCTTTTAATGCCAAAAATGAAAATGCAAAATTAAACAGTTTTTGCGACAATTTATGCGCCGCTTTAGGGAGTGCTCTTGGAGCCTAACACGCCCTCAAACCTTATAAACTTTCAGTTTTAACCTTACTTTTAAACCACTATATATATTCAATCAAACACCCGAATAAAAACACACTTGAAGAAATAAAATATCGTTTAAAATTCAAAAAAACTTGATAGTCTGACATCAGTTATATTCAAAATAAAATCTTACATTATCGTAGAGCGTCGCTTATACAGCAACTAAGTAGAGCAAGAGACACCCATCATCGCACAAGTTACAGAACTCATTAAAATCAAATATATGACCAAAAGATCATTCTTATCAAACTAATAGATAAACTTTGTAACAAATGACGTTTGTGCGTTTTTTTTTAATTTTTACTGTATTACAGTACTTATTATTTGCAAAAAAATATGTTCTCACCACAAAAACCTTTGAGCGTGATCTTTAAAAAATTCTAAGACTTTTATTTCATTACAGCATAGGCCTAAAATTATCACGTGACCGTATAATCAAGTAATAAGGTTGGGCAAAATAGTACTGTTTTTTCAAAAAGTACTTTAATCACCTCGAAAGAAATAAAGGGGGAATCTCCATAAGTTTTAAAACTTTTTTTTTAATTACAGCAAAATCCAAATATTATCACGTGACCTTATAATCAAAAAATAAGGTTAAGCGTGAAAGTACTCTTTTTTTGCTTACTGCGTAAGCGTTCGAAATATGGCCTGCGCGATTTGAAATATAGGCTTATGATCGATGATCGTGTGCGTTCAATTAACAGTTTTGATTGGTTGATAAAATATTTGTTAATTCTAGTTTTTACACAGTTGAGCATTTTCGGACGATTGATAGGTAATGTTAATTTAATAGAAAATGTTACCAATATGATAAAACAGAAGTTATTAATAAGATCGATAATTGTCTTTTTATATAAGCATATCATCATTTTATCAAGAAATTGTCAGTTTTTCATGAATATTTATAATTAAAATCTTGTATCAACTTCAATAGCGAAATGACACAATCATAATCCCAAACCGCCCATAACGATTATGCTTGATTAAATTGGGACGATAAATTTTAGACAATGCGGTATCATACGATGATTTGGTTGTAAATATTTGATGTGAAAAAGTATTGCTTTTTTAGTTTTGATGTGACAACCGTTCTTTCTTCGTTCAGGTATATAAGTATCAGATATTTCAATCATTATGAATTTTGAAGAGAAAAAAAACGGTCAATCGATTTATATGACACCACCAGAGCTACGGTATATTATAAGGTACTTAACAAAGTAAATTTAATTTTGGTGCGTAGTTTTTTTAGCAAAGATATTCATATCGTGAGAAGACTTCTATGGTTCTGCGTATTTATTGGTGGACTGGGCTACTCCATAAGCTGGAGGTCCAAATATAAAATAAAATACCAGAAAAAAGAGAAAAAGGGAGTGGCAAAATCATACGAAAGTTTAAACAAAAAAATTGGACTCATCATATTTTTATCAAATTAATAATAATAATCGGTATATACAGGGTGTATACAAGATTTTCCCCTTCTTCTTTCCAAATTGCATAAATTGCTATCCGCTAATGAAAACGATTAATTTTGGCAAAAACCTACGTTTTTCTAAGATTAAACCAATCAAAACGCCGGAAGTCAAATTTATGCAATTTGAAAAAAAAGGAAAAAACCTCACACCCTGTAGATAAAAAAATACTGTCGGAGGACGAAAAACACGACCCTTCTCTCATGTAAACAAGTTGTACTCTTGATAATTTTTTTCGAAAATTTCAAAAATTATTTCACAGTTTGTTTATAAAATTAAGCGACCATATCCTATATATTACAGAATATAGTGATCTCTTATACAGTATGATCAGAAGAAATATCAGTCGATACTACAATTATCCTTCCATATTTAAAACTGCCGAATCAATTCCAGTACAATTTCCAAGGGTAAGATATTTTAACTCCCGTAGTGGCCGACAATCTCTGGACCCGTAGTGTCTTTTTGTCATCCGTGGCTTGGCGTTTTAATCAAGCATATAACCGAAGATTCATTATCAACATATATTTTTTCAATGGTAATCATATTATTCAAAAAATTCTCTACAGTCCTTTAGAAACAATTCGTTAAAAAAAATTTATAAAAAGTCATCAAATGTGAATAAAAAAATTAAAAACTCTCATTTTCGCCGATTCTCACAAACAAGTGCATAAGTAACCCGAATTTAGGGTTAATTTGACATTTTCAAATTAAAAATATTTTACCGTCACCAATTTGGGTATCAAATCTGCAAAAAAATTGAATGTTTTTAACAAAATTCTCTAGTAAAATGACTGTTGAACTGTTGTGGAATATTTATTTCTCGTGATAAAAAAAATTTACTCTCATATTTTCTGCGCCTACACATTCTAATGTAATCAGTATTTCGGAAGTTTTGACTTCTAGAAATGCTCAATTTAAACCGGAGGCCATACTGTAATGCAATAAAAGTCCTATAAATTCGTTACGATTCTTTTAAGGGGTCTTCCACGTGATTTGAGTACTTTTGATAAAAAGACATAGTACAGTAATTTGAAAAAAGTACTCAAATTATGTCAAAAAAATTTCAGGGTCAATTTCAAAGACGTTTTTTAAGACTTTTTTCTCATTAAACCAAAGTCCGAATAAAATCACGTGACGAAATACTTAANGAATATGTCATAAATTAATCCTTATTTCTTGAAAAATAAGATAACGTGACGTTTTTGGAAAATATTATTATGTTCAAAACT
Organism: Oikopleura vanhoeffeni; assembly: GCA_004367855.1. Taxonomy (NCBI): domain Eukaryota; kingdom Metazoa; phylum Chordata; class Appendicularia; order Copelata; family Oikopleuridae; genus Oikopleura; species Oikopleura vanhoeffeni. The sequence continues at coordinate 100,401 of SCLH01001813.1, read as the reverse complement.
TTTAAATTAGGTGTTTATTGGCCCAAAAATTTTATCGGCGTAATTTGATCACTATTTGTTTACTTGTACCAAAACCTAATTCCTAATTTGAAGGTCACGTGATCATTTTTGGACTTTCGTGTAATTAAAAAAAGGCTTAAAAACTTCTAAAGAACCACTTCACTTTTTACAAAAATTGATTTTAAGTCATTTTTGAAAAAAACAGTTCTACTTTTACCAACCTTATTCTTGAATATACGGTCACGTGATTATTTTGGGGCTATGGTGTGATGGAGAAAAAGTCTTAGAATTTTTTTTTGATCCCGCGCAAAGGCTCATTCTGATGATTTAAATTTTTTTTGCAAAAAATAAGTACTGTAATACAGTAAAAATTTTCAAAAAAACGCACAAACGTCAATAATCCAAATAGTTGATCGATCACTTTGTAAATTGTCATTCATACATGATTAAGGGTCCTTAATTGCGATTAAAGGCCATCGAGCCACGGATGGCTCCAAAGACACTACGGGAGTTAATATAGATATTTGAGTCTTAATTCCTGAAAAGGTACATCATGTAACTTTTAGCTAGCAAGGATAACCGGAACATTTTGGTGAGACCGATAAGTATGACGTGAGAGAGAACAAAATCATGACTTAATAATCTAGTTTAGATTATAGACCGCCAGCTAAATAAGAGGGCAAACATGAAAAAATAAAATTAAGAAGTCTTTTTTTTTCAATTTTTTACGAATTTGAAAATTTAAATTCTAATTCGAAATTTCCTAAAATAGTTAAACATTGTTTTTTTTAAAGATGGGTTGTCTCAAAGCCTTTTAATACTTTGTAAAGTATATGTTTATTTTGACGACCTGACAATACATAAATAACTCAGTAAATACAGATAACAATATACGTGGCTTCTTAGATTCGAACGCAGGACCATCGCTTTGCTAGAGTAGTCTAGTTTTGACGTTAGTTTTCCTTCGTAAATTTCACTTGACGGGATGATCGGCTCGAAAGCGCTACACACCACTCGACCATTGTGGATCAACAATAGTCGAGTGGTGTGTAGCGCTTTCGAGCCAATCATATCGTCAAGTGAAATTTACGAAGGAAAACTAACGTCAAAACTAGACTACTCTAGCAAAGCGATGGTCCTGCGATCGAATCTAAGAAGCCACGTATATGGTTATGTGTATTTACTGAGTTATTTCTGTATAGTCAGATCGTCAAAATAAAAACATGGTTTTAATAAGTTACTTAACATTCACATGGAGACATTAACATATTTCAAGATATTATCATACAAAATTTTTGAAACTAAATTTCGCTATTCCCACTNCAGGCATGATCGACGATTATAAATCGAGCCAAAAGATCATAATCAAGCTACTGAAAAAGTTCTAAGTACTGGAGTAAAATTACTACTGTAAAATGGTTCGAATTTCAAATCCAGGTTAATAAGTACTTTAGTAGGGTTACTAACTGGACGTTTATACGAGTTTAACCAGGGGTGAACAGTTATTTGTCAATATTTTAAATGTTAATTTGCAAGCGTTTTCAGGACCAAATTTCAATTTGAAAAATATAAAAGTTTAACCATTAGCATCTTGTTTAAAATATAATTAATAAAATAAAAATTATTAAAAATGTACTTGAAGTAGTACTTTTCCCAAAATTTCCAAAAAATCAGCCTTCAGATTTTTTGAAGTTGTCTTGCGGCGGCGCGAAACTAGATAGGAATAATGTCAATGGCATATTGCTTGAACTTATACATCTCTTCTTAGTGATTTTTTGGGGCCTTTTTAAATTGGTCATAAATTATGACTCATAATATGCTAAGGTTCACATATGGGGACTTGACGGCTATAGCCTATAGGTATCGATATCTCCTGTTCCCACTAATCTAAATCTAGACAGCTCAATAGAAAATTATACAGTATAATTGCTTATTGAGCTTCCTAGATTCACATGAGTGTGAACCGGGGTTGATTCGTTTCCGAATTGAAAATCTGTTCTGTTTATAAAATACCTTTAAAAATGTCAGAGTTCAAGTTTTACAGGGTCTTAAGCCCTGTGAGCACAGAAAGAAGTTCCGCCAAGGCACCAGAGCCGATATATAGGCTTTTTTCAATGATGATTACAGAAAGCCCAAGGTAGTTGGAGTTTCAGGTTTTTTGCATAAAGAAGTTGAAAGGTTATATTTTTGCATCCGACATTTAAAATTCTAGAATTTTGATTTTTAGTTCTAGAAAATTTACTGACAAGAGCAAGGTATAGCATATCACGTGATACAGTTGTGTGCACAAATTATTTTACTTTTTAACCCCCTCACACCCAAAACCACTGAAATTCCCCTCATACCCAAAACGCCATTCGGGGACGCCACTTTGGGCGGTTATTGCGAAGATAATAAATGCTATAAAATATTCATTATTTTTAATGACGCAAGATCAAGGGTAGACTTAAATTGGAGGCTTATAATTTATTTTTAATTTTGTGTGCTCGATAAATGCAAGACAAAATAGAGGTTTAGTTTCAGGTACCTCATCGGAAAACCATACATTTTTCAAAATCACATATGAATAACAAAAGATTTAATAGAACACTGGCTACTCAAATATAGTCTCTGATTTAAAAAAGCTTATCTCAATCGTCCGAAAAAAGAAGTTTTCGTATCCCTTAGCGCCAAAATGCCCGCACAAAAATTGGAAAAATTTAATGAAAATAGTTTTCGACTCGAACTCTAAAAGCTTATTACGCTGAATTTGGAAATTGAAAAAGTACAAAATTATTT
>SCLH01001813.1:72470-96340 GCA_004367855.1 Oikopleura vanhoeffeni | reverse complement strand
TCAAAAAATCAACCCCCGTTATATTTGAACAAAATTTGCAAAAAAAATGAACTGATTTCGATAAATTGCGTAGGTTAGGTTTTATTTTCGGAAAACACCTGTAAATTGAAGACCGAAGACTGCAGATTATTTCTGAGAAAGTCTCGATTTAGAAAATTTAATTCGGAATATCCTCCATTATTAATTTTTGTTCTGACGTCTCTCATCTTCTGAGAAATGAATTGCGTAGGTTTAAGGTCATTTTGTAAATTTCACTATTCTACGGGGTTAATAAAGTCAAAATGTTAATTTAATAGTTTTAATAGTTTTAAGTCTATCCTTAATCTCAAGGACCAAAGAACAGTGAAGTTGCAAGCACTTTTACTTTTCCCGTAATAGGCGCCCAAAGTAGCGTTCCCGAATGGCGGTTTGTGTGTGAGAGGGTTAAACAAAGTCTGACAATTTATTTATCTCGCATTTCTTAAACAACGCTTTTTGGAAGGTTTATCGACATGATTATTTTCTCACCTATTCCTGTCTTCAATACCTGTCTTCAATACCTACTATGGTAATTATACCTTCAAATTGTTCCGACCATAATGCCTAGACTCTACGCCCTAGAGCTACAATCTTGTCGAATAATCTACGGACAACCAACATACTTTTTATCAAACCCCTGACATAATGTCAGTGACATTAAGCCTGTAGCCCTGACATTACAATTTCAGAGATTTTATTTATTCAGATCACATTATGCCTCAATTCTCTTCATTCAAAAATGGCTTTAAAGTAGGGTTAAAAAGTAAAAAAAGTAACTCTCAACAGAATGATTCAAGAAACTTTTGAAGGGATTTTTTTATTAACTATCAGAATTATGGTTTTTTGGCCATCTGAAGAATTTTTCACAAAAGTATTCAAGTTTGAGCACATCGTTCCAATTTAGGCTGTTCTAGTCAGGGCGCATCAGTGGGTTTCAAAAATGCATACAAGTATGATATTTGTTTGAGAGGCTGTTCGCCAGTTGAGGAGCTGGTGTTCAGCGACAGCTCATGATATGGACTCTTAAAACATTTTGGTGGCATTTATTCCCCTCTCAATATACCCTTACAGTGATGTTTCATGATTTTGGCAGCCTTTCTAACATTTGATTATTTTTTAAATATCAATTAATTTGGCAATGCTGCGGTTTCATGTACTTTATATGTGATAAAAACGGTGATGTCATGACTCATGACAAATTAACATATTTATTTCAAATGTTATAATTTTTTTCTAATTATTTTCAAATTTCAAAAATTAGTTTAAATTAATTTTCGATGTCAGAATTTTACAGTAATTAATTTATATCATAATTAATTTCATATTATTTCGAAAATTTGCAATTTAACAAGTTTGTTAGAAATTGTTTACAAAAATAACCTGGAAATTATGAAAATGCCCTAATTTCATAATATTTTGCGAAAAATGAAAATTAACATTTATTTGCGCAATGTCGATTAGTAAATTTCCCATCAAAACTTCAAATAATACAATTTTGAAGAACTTGAATTATGGATACTGACATTATTCTGAAGACAATTTAGGTTTAAACTCACTTTGAAAGCCACTATTGTTCATTAACTGTATTTTGTAACCTACCAACAGACAAACTCTCCGAATATAGAAAATTTGCTTCCGTATTATTATGGCCATGGGCAGGATGAACTCCCTACATATATTTTTTATCAATAAGAAATGATATATCTAGGCCTGGCAATTCACGATCTCGTTTGAACTTATTTTTGAAGCTCTTATTGGTCAACGTCGTTATTTCCGGTGCGCTCATTGGTCGAACACGAACGCGAATCGTCAATTTTACATATATAATTAAATTGAAGCATATTTTTGCTTTTTTTCCATGATCGAATTATTTTTTAAAAAGTTTACAATTTCCAAAAAATTACCAGTGACAGTGGTCACCAATATTTGACACAGTTAAATAAAGGTCAAATTCCCAAAAAAATAATAAACGGAAGTTATCCTTGTGATTGAATTCTAAACAACATGGACTTTGATTGGGCACCTATCGATGAAATTAACATGAAATTATACGCGCATAAAACTCGATCTCGATATGAAATTAATGTTGAGGATTTGAATTTCACAAACATATCAAAAAACATTTTTCTAAAATGTTTATAATTTTGTGCTCTAGCGCTAGAATGGTCAATTATTTGGCAATAGTTTATAATACTGTTGTCAGAAACGTTAAACTTATAAATTGTTTGGTGGTATTTGAAACTTTTAAGGATGGCTGTGTCGAAGAAAAAATAATTTTAAAATCGTGAATTTGGGAGTTCAGAGATGAAATCGGGAATTCGAAAATGACGATTTGAAATAAGGAATTTCAAAAGTCAAAAATTGGTATCAATGTTTTTAAGGGAGTGGCATAAGTCCAGCAGATTGGTACATTTTTTCAAAGCAATATATGAAAAAAAATGTGGAAATTTATTTTTTTTATCTTCAATAAAAGTGTTCATTCTTACAAACGTTCACATTTTTATTTTCTAAACATAACTAGCTATAGTTAAAAATACAAAAAACCATTTTTCACTGTGCATCAATTTCCAACTTAACCCGACTATAGAATTTTTTTTAAAGACCATATTAATAAACTCGGGTGTACTCCGCTAATTAGTAGCCTAATTGCTCTTATGTTTTATCAATGTTTTTTCCCTGAAAAAGGGTAAAAATTGGAAAAAAGTAGAGAAAAACAGCTTTTATATATTAAAAAAAGTTCTTACGATCTAAAGAAATGGCGCCTATTACACCCACAATTTTATTGGAAATTTTTCACAACCATAAAATTTTCAAAGATTCAGTGCCGAATGGCACTCATTGAGTGCACAGTCAAGTGTTAAAAATTTCATCAACAGTTTCAAAATGATAAACACGCGACCTACCGATTAGTTGACATACGGCAATTTTAATAGATACAGAACATTTAATATGTGGATTCTGCCTGATTTTTTATGGAGAGTCAATAACAGCGGTCAGAAAATCCTGTCGGAATCCATGAAAAAGTTAAAGTGGCTATTTTTAAGTTTTTACCAACACAAGATTCATCAGTTATTAAAACAGAAAAAAATTTTGGACAAAAAGATGCGAAATTTTATAATGCTTTGGATTTTTTTTCAATTTTCTGATTTCAAAGATAAAACTTAGCTAAATCTTTCTAAATAGATAAATAAATACTTTCAATAGCTGATAATCTGTTAATGGCCCTCTCCCAAAGATTTGCTCCTCAAAAACACGGGGGAAAACACGGTGTTTCAACAAAACACTCAGCCGATTAATTCCTTATAAGCTCAAACAGGCCTGGCCACAGCTGGCTGTGATTATTTTAGCTTGGCTTGGCGTTATCAGTCAAGCCAAACCATAGCTTTCAAGATATTAATGTGCACAAATATCTGAATGTGACTAATACAAAAATAAATTTGGTCCGAATCAGACCTTGTTTCTATTTTTTGTCAGACCTTTGTTTCTATTTTTTTAACCAAAAACTATAATTAAACAATTTCAGTAATTTTTAGAAAATAAATAAAAACCATTGTCCTATTAAAAACATTCTTTAATGTTTATAATTTTTTATTATAACAACATACAGTATTATCTAACGTTTCGATTATATCATTATCAAAGATGTAAGTTATTTTTGATTTTATTTATATAATTAGATAATTGCTCTCAGTTTGATGATATTCTAAGAACTAAATTGGATAACTCGTTTCCAATTGACGCGTCGTTTCTCACCCCTGTGTTTTTGACGGACCAAATTCTTTGGGGAGGGCAATAAAGGAGATCCCTTTATACACTTTTTGTTAGAATGCGTAGCCACAACCGTTAAAAATCACACTAATAACAGCATAGTAAGTGGCTACGCATTTCTAACCAAAAGTGATATAGGGATATTATCAACGGACCCTCAGAGTTCAAATCCTAACTATTGAAAGAGCGAAATGAGCATTTGATTGGTTGATCCTTTCCATCTGACCAATGACTCGGCCTATCCTCAATCCGGGTTGATTGTGGTGCTATATCTTGCGCTGTTTGTATCATTCAATAAGTCCAGGATTTGTACTCTCGATGGCCGTTTATCCATATATTCTGGTTGAGCTACGATAATAACATAAAATAAATAAACTACTAATTAGTTTCGTGAGTTATATAATATACTTATATGACTTCAATCTGCTGGTTATCCACCCTTTAAGGGGTTCTATAGCAAATGGATCTTTTTGATTGCTTATTTCTCCTCGGCATAGACATAGGAAGTGAATAAACATTTAATAAGTGTTCTAAGTCTCTGGAAGAGTTTACAATCTAAACTTTCGTTAAGAAGCATGTTGAACAACCGAAAATGGACGGTAACCATGAGGCCAAAAAATTTCTTGAAAAAGCTGTATTTTTTTTTCGTCCTATTAGGAATGTTTCAAATTTTACATTTCTGCGAATTTCAGCGGAAAAAATGTTTTCGATTTTTTTAATTTCCACTAAAAAAAGTATCAAAAACGTGGCGAAAAGGACTTTTTTTTTGCATATTTTGGCCACGGAAAGTTTATTTTATTTTCTATGCACATGGCAAACTATTTTCCGTGCACTATAGTTTTTTGAAAATAATTGTCAATCAAAAGTTTTGGTGTCTGATGTATACGATTTCATTTTTTCTCCAGGAGTACAATTTGTACAAATTTATTTTTGGACATGCAATTTATCGTAGATGTACATTTCAGTGTACCAATACGATTCGTAAGTTGAATGTTTTGGAACGATATTATAAACTATTGCAAAATATTCAACCGTCATCGAGCGTGAAAGCAGAAAACATTTTTGTATTGTTCGACACCAGCAAATTTTTTAATATTTTTTTCGAAAATTTTTGCGCATTTTTTTCGATTTTTCTTAGGTTTTTATGACTTAAAAAAAGCCACGTTGAGTTCAAAATCGTGGTAAATAAAGACCTCTATCGGTCTTGTTAGAAAGATCCAACTTGCCTATAGAACCTATTATACTCAAAATAAGCATTTCCTGAATTTATAGAAAAACATTCAAAATTTGAATTTTTTACTCGTTATATAATTAAACAGATGAAGCGGAGATCAAAATTGGAAAATGCCAGTCAGAGCTTGTAGAGAATTTTTTTTTGGTTCATTTCAAGACAAAGGGTTTTTTTCTTTTTTTAATTTTTTCCCAAAAATATTGATTTGAAGGTCAAATTTTCAATGCCTTCAGTTTTTCCGCTCTAAAACACGTCTCATAAGAGCTATCATTGTATTTTTTTGCAAACAGGAGTTTAGTTATTTTCGGGTAGAGATATTTTGATTAAGGGCAAAACCGACCACTCGGTCACAACAACGATGACCGGTCAAAGTTCAAGGTCAATCTCAAATTCATCGTTAGAGACTTGAAAGTACCTTTCAAAGAATGGGAAGAGTCAATTTTTTTCATGAAATCTTAGCAACTATGGGTTAATTTGTAATGAACGGTCGCTAGAGACAAAAACTAGTGAAACCTAAGTTCATCGTATAGACTAAAAAGTACCCTCAAAAGAATCAGAATGTCAAATTTCTGGTGAAAATATTTTAGCAACTATGGGTCCATTTATGTACTGTAAGGTCACTAAAGAGAAAAAGCTGGTCAACATTTTCAAATTTCACAGGGCATGCTGAAGCCGAATGACAAGCTGAATAGCTGATTTTTTCGCTAAATAAAAATTTATCGTTTTTATTGCACCTTATTTTTGGACTGGGGTCAGGACCACGTGGTCGAACTCGAATAACCGGTCAAAGTTCATGGTCAGCGAAATTATTCGCCATATAACAAATATTCTTCGTGGTCAACTTTCTGGTGATAAAATTGAGTTTTAAACCATCACAATGGTCAGAAAATACTTATGAAGATACCGTCAACTTTCTGGAGTTGGTCTGAGACTAAAGAGATAACTAGAGCACCATATTATCAAAAAATTAAAGCACTAGAATTCCTACGAAAATTATAAACTGCTGATCAAGATCAATGTAAGGTATATTGATGACTAGTTGCTTAATGCAACATAAGGGTCTCTTGTGCACTGTGTGAACTCCGGAATTGGTACTTTGTACCTTAATTAGCTACTTTTGAACAGAATTTTTAGTCATTTGATAAAATTTTCTTGCGATAAGTGAAGTCACACTGAATGGGCAAAAACAAATTTCACAGAAAGTTTCTTGGCCCAGATACGATTGCTGCTTTTCGCCATTTTGATCTTTCGAATCCTTTTTGATATGACCGTCTTTTGAAAACAAACGTTTGATTTGACAGGCGGCTTAGCGCAGTGCAGCCTTAGTGTACATAATTCGCTCATAGTTGTTAATACCGTCATCAAGAAAGTCGAATTGGTTATTTGAGGTCGACCACGTGGTCCCGCTGACCCCAGTCCAAAAGACGGTCGAAAAAAAAGGATAAATTTTCATCTGGCGAAAAATCAGCTATTCAGCTTGACCAGTTTGGTCTCTTAGTGACTTTCAGTACATAATGACGCATAGTTGCTAATATTTTCACCAGAAAGATGAAGTCTATACATCGTATAGTATACGATGAACTTGAGGTTCTACTAGTTTTGCTCTCTAGCGAGCGTTCAGTACATAATTGACTCATAGACTATGGGCCATAGTTGCTGATATTTGCATGAGAAAGTGACCCTTCCGATTTTTCAAAGAATTTGAATTGACCGTGAACTTTGACCGGTCATTGTGGTTGACCGGGTGGTCGGTTTGCCCTTAATCAAAATATCCCTAGCCGAAAGATTACTAAACTCCTCGTTTGCAGAAAATGACAATGATAACTCTCATTAGACGGAAAGCAAATGGGTAACACTAAGCACTCCCGTGTTTTCCGTACCCAAATTGGTCTGCATTAATTATTTAATTGAGGTAATTTGGGTACGGAAAGACGGACATGCTTAGCCTACCCAAATTGGTCTGAATGAAAAATATTGTGTGAATAAGCAACGTCATGGTTATGCGTCATTAGGGTGGTTAGGAATTTCCAACTGCACTATAGCACAGTGATAGGCATAAATTATGCCGCATAAGTAGAGTCAGTACCGGAGACTCATCTGCAAAACTAACCCACCTTAGTCCGGATTATTTGAGTTAGGAGGTCAAACTTTATCAAGAAGAATGATTCCGACCATAAAAAAATTTTGAGCTCCAAGTGGTCACAATTAGAGCATGAAAAACAACCTTTGCGGCTTTAAATCGCGCTATAAAGGCTGATTTATTATTGATTCTTTTGTTGTTATGATACCGATCGCTGTTAAAGCTTTTGCAGATAAGTTCTCCCGGTATCGACCCTACTTATGGGCCAGAAGTTATGCCTATCACTGTGCTAAAGTGCAGTCGGTGAATTTCTCAACCACTCTAATTACACATAACATGACGTTGCGTTTTCACAACATATTTTTCATTTCATACCAATTTGGGAACGCTAAGCCACGCCCGTGCTTTCCGTACCCAATTGACCTAAATTAAAAAAATAATGTAGACCATTCGGGTACGCTAAGCACGCCGTGCTTTCCGTACCCAGCTGAGCAAAGTATAGGGAGGACAAAAAAAAAGTCGATTGGCCATGTGAAAGTAGTTGCTGTATACATGTTCTGTATGATATCCCCTTATTGCCCTATCGTAAAGATTTGATCCCTCAAAAAAAACGGGGGGAGAGAAAAAACGCGGTTTTCAAAAACGACTTAGCCGATTTAGATAGCTCAAACTGTGCACAAATATCTTATTGAATAATACAAAATAAAATTGGTGCAAATCAGACCATTGTTTCTATTTTCTCGTGACTTTGTTTCTATTTTAACAAAAACTAATAATTAAAACAATTTCCAGTAATCTTAGAAAATAAATAAAATTGGTCCGATTAAAATCATTTTAAATGTTTATATTAATCAGATAATTGTGCTCAGTTTGAGCTATCTAGAAATAAATTGATGACGTTTTCAGAATGACGCGTCGTTTTCTCATCCCGAATTTTTGAGGGATCAAATCTTTACGACAGGGCAATAAGGGATATAACATGTTAAATACGTGTTCCATGGTCAAAACAGCAAAAAACGACGGTCCTATATCTCATATGTTACCCATTCTCAGCACAAAAATCAACAAAAAACAATATTTTTCCTCTTTTTTTAGTTTATAGATTATGTGCAACTTTGAAAGTTTTTATCATAGGAAGAAAAATAAGATTTTGAAAAAAAATTCTTCTGGTTACCTTATTTACCGGTTGACTTAAGATGCAAGGTAGAAAAATTCAAATTATAAATTGTTCCTGAGATTACAAACTAACAATTTTGAAATTTTAATATTATTGTTACGCGAGAAGAAAATAGTTTATGAGTCTTTCAAAAAGCCTTTCCTGCCAAACAATTGTATTATACAATACATTTTTGAAATGAGTTAAAAAGTACTGAATGAACTTTAAAGTTTAGATTCTCCGAAGACCTTAAAGTAGAGAAAATGATCGAGTGGAATTTGTAGTAAACTTTTTATAACACTGGGAAAAAAAATTCAAATTTGTCTTCTAACTGACTCAGTTGTTACCACTCGGGAAATCTATCTAGCAAATCTCAAAACTTAAACAGATATTTTCCAATAAGGTTTAGATAGTGTTAGATGATAGTAATATAATGTAATAGATAATAATGTACGCATTGAAAAAATTTCTTCTGTGGTTAAAGCTTGTTCTAATACTGTTTGATCTCACTGTTTGGTCATTGAAAGTTATTATATGAAAACAATAGAATCTCACAAGATTATTTCCTTTTTAGGAAGACTCATACAGCGATGCTGTTTGGGAGAACGCGTTGTTCGGCAATTTTGTCAAATTTTTGACTAAATAATTAATATTAACGCGTCGTACTCAGCATTTTGAAACGTGGAAACCCGTGAAACCACAAAGTTCAAAAAGCATATTAATTCCCTTTTACATTAAGGGGGTGGATGTGAGTGATATTGACATTTTGAAGGCTTGGTACTGGCTACACTGATAGAGATTAGACATGATGAACATTTGGATCAATTAATAAAATAACAAAATTGTTCTATTTTTTCTTCAACTTTTACGAGTTCATAGAACGTGTTTGCTTTTGTTTGATTAATGTATGGCGTCTTTTTGTTTTTGGTTTTATTATAGATAAATAGGAATTTTTTAATAGAGTTTGGAGGAGACTGCGAGCTGACCCACGGTGACTCATTGTCTTAATATTTCGCCTTTCATATACTTTCTTCAACTACCTGCAATTAGAACCGCCCCACAAATTTAATCTGGCCCCCTTACATGTGTGTTGTGTTACTACAACTTGTGTATAAGGTTGAAAACGTCCGATCTTATAGAAATGCAAAAAATGTATTTTGCTATAAAATTAAATCTTTACTAGTATGTAAATCAATAAAAGAAGTTGCCTAGACCAGTGGAACTTAAATTTTTACAATGTTTGGTCATTGTGCTCAATTCAATAATACGCTCAGAAGAAAAGTAAAGGTTCAGTTACTTTTTTGTTTTAACTTCTAGTGGAATGATTTTTGTATTATTTTATTCAAAATTGACCAAATTGGCCTATCTTTAGTATGTATAGTTTCGCTGGAAAATTAAGGCTGGTTGGAGGGAATCTCTATGAATCGGGAGAATTTCTCCGTCTTTTATAAATTTCTCGCGAAAAAAAAACATACTGTTTAAATTTTTATGGAAAAAACAAATGTAAATTTTATTCAAGATCTTGGCAGTCGGCTAAAGAAGTTTCGTTTTCAAACCTTGAGCTGACTTTAATCATTCAGATTGGTTCAAATCTTGATCTATCTCANATATGTGATTCTGCCTGATTTTTTATGGAGAGTTCAAAAAAGCGGTCAGAAAATATGTAGGAATCCATGAAAAAAGTTAAAGTGGCTATTTTTTTAGTTTTTACCCACAGATTTCAGTTATTAAAACAGAAAAAATTTTGGACAAAAAATGCGGAAAATTTTCATAATGCTTTGATTTTTTTTCAAATTTTTCTGATTTCAAAGATAAAAACTTGAGCTCAAATCTTTCCTAAAATAGATAATAAATACTTTCAATGAGCTGGATCATATCTGTTTATGGCCCTCTCCCAAAGATTTGGTCCCTCAAAAATACGGGGGGTGAGAAAACAACGGGGTTTACAAAAACGACTCAGCCGATTAGATTCTTAGATAGCTCAAACCAGGCCTGGCCACAGCTGGCTTGTTTTTTTAGCTTTGCTTGACTTTGGCTTGGCTTGATCAAGTCAAGCCAAAGCCAAGCTTTCAAAATTAATGTGCACAAATATCTAGTGAATAATACAAAATAAAAATTGGTCCGAATCAGACCATTGTTTCTATTTTTTCTTAGACCTTTGTTTCTATTTTTTAACAAAAACTAATAATTAAACAATTTCAGTAATTTTAGAAAAATAAATAAAACCATTGGTCCTATTAAAAACATTCTTTAATGTTTATATTAATTTATTATTAAAAAACATACAGTAGTTATCTAACGTTTCGATTTATTAACATTATCAAAGATGTAAGTTTTTTTTTTGTTTATATTAATTAGATAATTGTGCTCAGTTTGAGATATCTAAGAACTAAATTGGATAACTCGTTTTCAAATGACGCGTCGTTTTCTCACCCCCTGTGTTTTTGACGGACCAAATCTTTGGGTGAGGGCAATAAGGGTATCCCTTTATCACTTTTTTGGTTAGAATGCGTAGCCACACGCTTAAAAATCACACGTTAAAGATAGTAGTGGCTACGCATTCTAACCAAAAAGTGATATAGGGATATTATTCAACGGACCTCAGAGTTCAAATCCTAACTATTGGAAAAATGCGAAATTGAGCATTTGATTGGTTGATCCTTTCCTATCTGACCAATGAAATCGGCCTATTCCGCAATCAACCGGTTTGATTGGGTGCTATATCTTGCGTGTTTGTATCATTCAAATAGTAGGATTTGTACTCTGAGGTCCGTTTATCCATATATTCTGGGTTGAGCTACGATAATAAGCAAAAAAAATAAACTAACTAATTATTTCGTGAGTATATACTTATATTGACTTCAATCTGCTGGGTTTATGCCACCCTTTAAGGGGTTCTATAGGCAAACATGGACTTTTTGAATTGCTTGAATTTCTCCTCGGCATAGACATAGGAAGGAATATAACATTTTAATAATGTAGTTTAATCTCTGGAAGAGTTTTACAATTAAATTTTTAAGCAAGCATGTTGAACCAACCGAAAATGGACGGTAACCATGGGCCAAAAAATTTCTTGAAAAAGCTGTATTTTTTTTTCTCCTATTAGGAAATGTTTCAAATTTACATTTTCTGCGAATTTCAAGCGGAAAATGTTTTCGATTTGTTTTAATTTTCTCACTAAAAAAAGTACAAAACTGGCGAAAAGACTGTTTTTTTTGCTTTTTGGCCACGGAAAGTTTATTTTATTTTATGCTACATGCAACTATTTTTGTGCACTATAGTTTTTGTAAATAATGTCAACGAAAAGTTTTTGTGTCTGATGTAACGATTCGTTTTTTCTACTCAGGAGTACAATTTGTGAAAATTTATTTTTGACATCAATGTATCGTAGTGACATTTCATTGTACCAAGGTACATTCGTAAGTTGAATGTTTCTTGGAAACGCTATTATAAACTATTGCAGAATATTCACCGTATCGAGCGTGCGAAAGCAGAAAACATCTTTTGTATTTTCGACACCTGCAAAATTTTTTAATATTTTTTTCTGAAAATTGTTTGCATTTTTTTCGATTTTTCTAGTTTTTATGACTATAAAAAGCCTACGTTGAGTTCAAAAATCGGAAATAATAACCTTATTCGTTTGTTAGAAAGATCCAACTTGTCCTAAGAACCTATATACTCAAAATAAACTTATTTCGAATTTTATAGAAAAACATTCAAAATATTGAATTTTTATCTCTTTATATAATTAAACAGGATAAGCGGAGATCAAAAATTGGAAAATCCAGTCAATTGGATTTACATTACAAAAGATATAGGCTGCCTATAGAACCCCCTTAAGCTATCTTGTAGAGAATTTTTTTTTGGTCATTTCAAGACAAAGGGTTTTTTTCGTTTTTTAATTTTTTCCAAAAAAATATTGATTTGAAGGTCAAATTTTCATGCCTTCAGTTTTTCCGCTCTAAAACACGTCTAATTAAGAGCTATCATTGTTATTTTTTTGCAAACAGGAGTTTAGTATTTTTCGGGTAGAGATATTTTGATTAAGGGCAAACCGACCACTCGGTCAACAACGATGACCGGTCAAAGTTCAAGGTCAATCTCAAATTCATCGTAGAGACTTGAAAGTACCTTTCAAAGAATCGGAAGAGTCAATTTTTTCATGAAAATATTAGCAACTATGGGTTAATTATGTAATGAACGGTCGCTAGAGAGCAAAAACTAGTGAAACCTCAAGTTCATCGTATAGACTTAAAAGTACCCTCAAAAGAATCAGAATGTCAAATTTCTGGTGAAAATATTAGCAACTATGGGTCCATTATGTAGTACATAATATGTACTGTAAGGTCACTAAAGAGAAAAAACTGGTCAACATTTTCAAATTTCACAGGGGATGCTGAAGCCGAATGACAAGCTGAATAGCTGATTTTTCGCTAAATGAAAATTTATCGTTTTTATTGCACCTTATTTTTGGACTGGGGTCAGCGACCACGTGGTCGAACTCGAATAACCGGTCAAAGTTCTAGGTCAGCGAAATTATTCGCCAATATAACAAAATATTCTTCGTGGTCAACTTTCTGGTGATAAAATTGAGTTTTAAACCATCACAATGGTCAGAAATAACTATGGAGATACCGTCAACTTTCTGGAGTTGGTCTGAGACTAAAGATAACTAGAGCACCATATTATCAAAAAATAAAGCACTAGAATTCCTACGAAAATTATAAACTGCTGATCAAGATCAATGTAAGGTATATTGATGACTAGTTTCTTAATGCAACATAAGGGTCTCTTGTGCACTGTGTGAACTCCGAATTTGGTACTTTTGTACCTTAATTAGCTACTTTTGAACAGAATTTTTAGTCATTTGATAAAATTTTCTTGCATAAGTGAAGTCACACTGAATGGGCAAAAACAAATTTCACAGAAAGTTTTCTTGGCCCAGATACGATTGCTGCTTTCGCCATTTTGATCTTTCGAATACCTTTTTGATATGACCGTCTTTTGAAAACAAACGTTTGATTTGACAGGCGGCTTAGCGCAGTGCAGCCTTAGTGTACATAATTCGCTCATAGTTGTTAATACCGTCATCAGCAAGTCGAATTGGTTATTTGAGGTCGACCACGTGGTCGCTGACCCCAGTCCAAAAAACGGTCGAAAAAAAAAGGATAAATTTTCATCTGGCGAAAAATCAGCTATTCAGCTTGACCAGTTTTGGTCTCTAGTGACCTTTCAGTACATAATGGACCCATAGTTGCTAATATTTTCACCAGAAAGACTTTGAAGTCTATACATCGTATAGTATACGATGAACTTGAGGTTCTACTAGTTTTTGCTCTCTAGCGAGCGTTCAGTACATAATTGACTCATAGACTATGGGCCATAGTTGCTGATATTTGCATGAGAAAGTCGACCCTTCCGATTTTTCAACGAATTTGAGATTGACCGTGAACTTTGACCGGTCATTGTGGTTGACCGGGTGGTCGGTTTGCCCTAAATCAAAATATCCCTAGCCGAAAAATACTAAACTCCTATTTGCAGAAAAATGACAATGATAACTCTCAATTAGACGGAAAGCAAATGGGTACACTAAGCACTCCCGTGTTTTCCGTACCCAAATTGGTCTGCATTAATTATTTTATTTAGGTCAATTTGGGTACGGAAAGCACGGACATGCTTAGCCTACCCAAATTGGTCTGAATGAAAAATATGCTGTGAATAACGCAACGTCATGGTTATGCGTCATTAGGGTGGTTTAGGAATTTCACCAACTGCACTATAGCACAGTGATAGGCATAAATTATGCCGCATAAGTAGAGTCAGTACCGGGAGACTCATCTGCAAAACTAACCCCCTTAGTCCGGATTATTTGAGTTAGGAGGTCAAACTTTATCAAGAAGAATGATTCCGACCATGAAAAAAATTTTGGAGCTCCAAGTGGTCACAATTAGAGCATGAAAAACAACCTTTCGGGCTTTGAAATCGCGCTATAAAGGTTGATTTATTATTGATTTTTTCGTTGTTATTATATCCGATCGCTGTTACAAGCTTTTTGCAGATATCTCCCGGTACTGACCCTACTTATGGGCCAGAAGTTATGCCTATCACTGTGCTAAAGTGCAGTCGGTGAAATTTCTCAACCACTCTAATTACACATAATCATGACATTGCGTTTTTCACAACATATTTTTCATTCATACCAATTTGGGAACGCTAAGCACGCCCGTGCTTTCCGTACCCAAATTGACCTAAATTAAAAAAAATAATGTAGACCAATTTGGGTACGCTAAGCACGCCCGTGCTTTCCGTACCCAGCTGAGCATAGTATAGGGAGGACAAAAAAAGTCGATTGGCCATGTGAAAATAGTTCTGTATATGATATCCCCTTATTGCCCTATCGTAAAGATTTGATCCCTCAAAAAAAACGGGGGGGAGAGAAAACAACGCGGTTTTCAAAAACGACTTAGCCGATTTAGATAGCTCAAACTGTGCACAAATATCTATTGAATAATACAAAATAAAAATTGGTGCAAATCAGACCATTGTTTCTATTTTATCTCAGACCTTTGTTTCTATTTTTAACAAAAACTAATAATTAAACAATTTCAGTAATCTTAGAAAATAAAATAAATTGGTCCGATTAAAATCAATTTTAAATGTTTATATTAATCAGATAATTGTGCTCAGTTTGAGCTATCTAAGAAATAAATTGGATGACGTTTTCAAATGACGCGTCGTTTTCTCATCCCCGAATTTTTGAGGGATCAAATCTTTACGACAGGGCAATAAGGGGATATAACATGTTAAAAATACGTTTTTCCATGGTCAAAACAGCAAAAAACGGTCCTTATCTCCATATGTTACCCATTCTCAGCACAAAAATCAAACAAAAAAACAATTATTTTTCCTCTTTTTTAGTTTATAGATTATGTGCAACTTTGAAAGTTTTTTATCATAGGAAGATAAAAAATAAGATTTTGAAAAAAAATTCTTCTGGTTTACCTTATTTACCGGTTGACTTAAGATGCAAGTAGAAAAATTCAAATTATAAATTGTTCCTGAGATTACAAACTAACAATTTTGAAATTTTAATATTATTGTTACGCAGAAGAAAATAGTTATGAGTCTTTCAAAAAGCCTTTCCTGCCAATACAAATTGTATTATACAATACATTTTTGAAATAAGTTAAAAATGTACTGAATGAACTTTAAAGTTTAGATTCTCCGAAACCTTAAGCTAGAGAAAATACTCGTGGAATTTGTAGTAAACTTTTATAACACTGGAAAAAAAATTCAAATTTCGTCTTCTAACTACTCAGTTGTTACCACTCGGGAAATCTATCTCAGCAAATCTCCAAAACTTAAACAGATATTTTCCAATAAGGTTTAGATAGTGTTAATAGATAGTAATATAACTGTAATAGATAATAATGTACGCATTGAAAAAATTTCTTCTGTGGTAAGCTTTTAATACTCGTTTGATCTCACTGTTTGGTCATTGAAGTTATTATATGAAAAACAATAGAATCTACAAGATTATTCTTTTTAGGAGATCATACAGCGATCTTTTGGGAGAACGCTTGTTCGGCAATTTTGTCCAATTTTGCTAAATAATTAAATTAACCCGTCTACTCAGCATTTTGAAACAACCCTGAAAACACAAAGTTCAAAAAGCATATGTAATTCCCTTTTACATTAAGGGGGTGATGTGAGTGAATTTTGACATTTTGAAGGCTTGGTACGGCTACACTGATAGAGATTAGACATGATGAAATGATTGGATCAATTAATAAAATAAACAAAATTGTTATATTTTTCTCAACTATTTACGATTCAATAGAACGTTTTGGCATTTTTGATTAAATGTAGGCGTCTTTTTGTTTTTGTTTTATTATAGATAAATAGGAATTTTTAATAGAAGTTTGGAGGAGACTGCGACTGACCCACGTGACTCATTGTCTTAATATTTCGCCTTTCATATACTTTCTTCAAACTTACCTGCAATTAGAACCGCCCCCACAAATTTATCTCCCCCTTACCATGTGTTGTGTTACACAACTTGTGTATAAGGTGAAAACGTCCGATTTATAGAAAATGCAGAAAAAAATTATTTTGTATAAAATTCAAATCTTTTACATAGTATGTAAAATCAATAAAAGAAGTTGCATAGACCAGTGGAACTTAATTTTTACAATGTTTGGTCATTGTGCTCAATTCAATTATACGCTCCACGAAGAAAGTAAAGGTCAGTTACTTTTGTGTTTTAACCTTCTAGTGGACTGATTTTTGTATTTATTTTATCAAATTGACCAAATTGGCCTATCTTTACAGTATGTATAGTTTACGCTGGAAAATTAAAGGCTGGTTGGAAGGAATCCTCTATGAATCGGGGAGAATTCTCCCCGTCCTTTTATAAATTTCCTCGCGAAAAAAAAACATACTGTTTAAATTTTTATGGAAAAAACAATGTACAATTTTTATTCAAGATCTTGGCAGTCGGGCTAAAGAACGTTTCGTTTTCAACCTTGAGCTGACCTTTAATCATTCCGATTGGTCAAATCTTGGCAGTGCAAGTTATCTCGATGGATTTACGTTATATTACAGGTAAGAGTTTCATGCCATTCAGACGGATCGAAGTAATTTTAGAAAAAATGTCCAAATTGTTTTCCTGTCAAACAAAACAGGTAGATATGGATCTTCTGTGAAGATTTTCACCCTGAATGCGCTCGTAGAACTCGATTCAAATGATCCCGGATACGGGGCGGTGTACGGCTGGATGCGCTTTCAGAAAGAAAATGCAGCATTTAAATGCTTATATAGTATAGCCAAAATTCATAATAAAGTTCATTACTGACTGCATCATTCCCGCCAAATTAAGCAACATTTAAATTAGGAACTACGAGCGAAATCTAGAGATTTATATAGGAATACATAGGAATACAAACCAAATGTGTGTAGTATTCAGTGTATTGGTTAGCTATATTAGGGGGTGATGAGGACTCACGTGACGCACCTGCCTCATTTAAAAGAATGATGAGGTTCTCATCACCCCCTAATATAGCTAACCAATACACTGAATACTACACACATTTGCTTTGTATTCCTATCGCGGCAATTTTGATTCACGGTATTCGGTACAGGATATAAGCTTGAAAAGTAACAGCTGAATTATTTCTCAAAGCTGCATATTTTCACTTAGTTTTCTTACCAAGAAATATACGATAATAAAAAAAACGGAAAAGGTTTTGTTCAGAATTTTCGAAGATCAAGAAAAATTTTTTCGAAAAAATGGCGCCTTCTGATTGGCTTAAAATCAAATTCTACCAACAGAAAAGTATTGGTATAAGCGAAATCTCGCGAATTTTCTCGTTTCAACGAAAAATCATTTTTTTTAATTTGGGGAAATTTCATATCGAAAATCCTGCCGATGCGTTGAATTTTATCAGGCGTCATAATTTTGAGACACGTCTAATCACATCACACGATTGTCGAGAATCCAGTGATTTAATTGGTCACTGTCTCAAAGCTAGACGCCTGATAAAATTCGACGCATGTATTCATTTTTTGCTGATAAAAACTAAAGTCTGATAAGCTTTCGGTTGATTATAACCATTTTTGAATCACTGTTTTTTCTTGTGAGAGAAAGTGAAGAGATTTTTTTTGCAGTTTGCATAAAGTAATTTGGCAATAGTGAAGGATATTTTATACGAAAATAAACGTTTTCTTGCAAAAATGCCACAAATTTGATAATTTTTGCCAGAAAATATTTTTTTGCTATAAAAAAGAAATTACTACAGCCTAAGTTTTTGAAAAAACTTTGAAAAATTGAAATTTCTCCGTTTTAATGCAATTTATCTGATCAATTTGAATTTGAGCTTTCCGTCGCGACAACTTCAACTGAACGAGCAATAGAAGTTGCACCAAAAACACCCAAATTATTCTTATATCTACTCCAAGCAAAAAACATATCACATGAAAAAGATTGTTTGAAAAGAACTGTTAGACAAATTTGAAATTTACTTTTTATCTGAAAAAGTTCAAAAAATTATAAAAAAATTCACTTCACGGAGACTTGAAGAAATACGGGCTTCTGATTCGTTCAAAATATTTTTCTAAAATTTTCACTTTTTTTCGTCCGACAAAAAGTCACGTGCCACAAATTAGTCATCTGTTATGCCAAAATTCGGCAGTAATTTTATCTCGCTGTCTAGCCACCAGATGAAAAAATGTGACAATAAAAAAAACTCAGGCTGTATATTATTTTTGTATTTAAATAGCCATTATAGCTAGGCCTCCCGAGCAAAAAATCAGCTACCCGATAAAAAGTTCTTTGAGTCTGATAATAAAGGACATAGTGTAGTTTTCGACGCTAAAAATTTTTGCTGGAAATATTTTTTGGTGCAAAATTCTGCTCCAGATTGACATCTCAAATTTTATGTACAGTAAGGATCACGTGGTGTATCACCAAAAATGGAGGTGTCCGAAAACTCGAATTATTTCAAATCATGATTTAGGGTGCTTAAAAGATGCGCAAGCATTGACTTTGTGGAAACGGTATAAGCAACTATGGGTCTCACAAAAGGACCACAGGTGGTGCTAGGGGCGATTCCATGATTTGGTGGTGTTAACAACACCACGGTATTTAGCATTTACAGGAAAGCTCATTATAAGAAATAAATAAAGGAATTATAAAATAGGAAATTTCTTGAAGATTCATTTAAATTTATTTTTTCAGAATTTGTTTTCAAAATTTAGCCGATCGCTGATTGGTTGAAAAATAAAAATGCTCAAAAGTCACTTTTGACCCGGAAATGAAACCACACGATTTAATAAGACTAGAAATCATATTTTTTATTTTTTTACAAATCGGAAAATGGTTGTTAAAGGTAATCAAAATGACAAAAATTGTCAATTTTAGCATAAACAAAACTTTTTATCAAGAATTTGAGTAACATGTCAATATGAGAAATAAATGANAAATTTTGCCGATCGCTGATTGGTTGAAAAATAAACATGCTCAAAAGTCACTTTTGACCCCGGAAATAAAACTGCATGATTAAATTAGACTAGAAAACATATTTTAAATTTTTTTTACAAATCAGAAAATGGTTGTTAAGGGTACTCAAAATGACGAAAATTGTCAATTTAAAGATGGTATGCAACTCTGATTTGACATTTTCTTTGTAAAATATACTGAAAACTAAGAGCTCACAAGAAAAACCGAAAATGCTCATTTGTAGATCTATCTTTAATCTTGCGAAAAACTGCATCACAAATTATCTTTGACCAAAACACCATCAGGTACAGTTTGTTTACAAGAAGACACTTTCAGAACTGCAAAATGTATCTCCTCCAAAATTGAGCTCCAATTTTCACAGATCACGTAACGGTAGAATGTCAATCTTTTAAGACAAGCTTTTATTGATCCGGCGACTAAACACTTCCAGAACGCAAAATAACCGACGATTTTTTTAGAATTTCAGACTTCAGAATCTATCTCCTCCGAGGATATACTTACCAAATGGCTCAAATTTTTATCAAGTATTCTCCAGAACATTTATAAGAGATTAAGACACGTTTCACTACCCGCCGTGGTTTTAAAAAGGGATTTTTAATTTAATTTTTTTGAAAATTGAGCCTCAAATCGGCCAAAGGCCGATAAAAGAGGATTATAAATTTATCATTAAATTTTGTTGAAAAATGAGCCTCAAATCGGCCGAAGGCCGATATAGAAGGTTTTTATATTTTCATTAATTGTTGTTGAAAAATGAGCCCTAAATCGGCCAAAGGCCNCCGATAAAGGAGGATTTTATATAATTATCAAATTTTGTCAAAAAATAAGCCCCAAATCGGCCGAAGGCCGATAAAGGAAGATTTTATATTTTTCATTTAACTTAGTTGAAAAATGAGCCTCAAATCGGCTGAAGGGATGTCTTCAAAATGTATTTCTGATCAAATCCACAAAACAAAAATTCAAAATTTTTGATTTTTTTTGAAGTATTTTTATCAGAATATAGTCAAAAAGTTTAGTTTGTTAAGATCTGACCGCTAAAACGTCAAAATATCGGTTTGACGTAAGCCAACTTTTTGTTCAGTGATATACTGGCTTTCTTTTGAGCCTACTTGCGAAAAAATTGAAGCACATTTTTTTCGAAATTTTTCGAGTTTTTTTTCGAAAATCATATTTTTCAGTATGAATAGAAATTTAAGAAAAAAGCTTCCTACGAATCTTAGGCATTTAACAAGGTGTACTTTAAAAATTTTTGGCCCCATTTTAAAACTTAACCTCGGAGGAGATAGATTTTAAAGCCCAAAACGGCCAAAAATCGTTGGTTTATTGGACCAATAGGAAAATTCAGTCATCGAAATGTAAATCGCTCTCCTACAAACCTTAGCCTTCTTATTCCACGAACATGTATTATGTCAACTTTTGAACAAATTTCGATATTTGGTCTCGGAGGAGATAGATTTTGAAATTTCGCGAAGTGACCTCCTGTCGATTTGGGGCTCATTTTTCACAAAAATTAAATGAAAATATAAAATCTTCCTTTATCGGCTTTCGGCCAATTTGGGCTCATTTTTCAACAAAATTAAATAAAAATAATAAAATCTTCGTTTATCGGCCTTCGGCCGATTTTGCGCGGATTTTCAACAAAATTAAATGAAAAATTTAAAAATCTTTGTTTATCGGCCTTCGGCCGATTTGAGGCTCATTTTTTTACAAAATTTAATGAAAAATATAAAATCCTCCTTTATCGGCTTTCGGCCGATATGGGGCTCATTTTTTAACAAAATTTAATTAAAAATTCCCTTAAAACCACGGCGGGTAGTGAAGCGTGTCCGTATCTCTTACAAATGTTCTGGAGAATAGTCGATAAAAATTTGAGCCATTTGGTAAATATATCCTCGGAGGAGATAGATTTTGAAGTCTGAAATTGTAAAAAATCGTCGGTTATTTGGCGTTCTAAAATTGTTAAGTCGCCAGATCAATAAAAGCGTGTCTCAAAAGATTGACATACTACCGTTACGTGATCTGTGAAAATTGGAGGTCAATTTTGGAGGAGATACATTTTGCAGTTTTGAAAGTGTCTTCTTGTAAACATACTGTACCTGATGGTGTTTTGGTCAAAAATAATTTGTGATGCAGTTTTTCGCAAGATTAAGAATAGATCTACAAATAAGCATTTTCGGTTTTTCTCATGAGAGTTGCATACCATCTTTAAATTGACAATTTTTGTCATTTTGAGTACCCTTAACAACCATTTTCTGATTTGAAACAAAAATAAAAGATATGTTTTCTTGTCTTAATTAATCATGCGGTTTCATTTCCGGGGTCAAAAGTGACTTTTGAGCATTTTTAGTTTTCAACGAATCAGCGATCGGCAAAATTTNAAAAATAGATTAAATTAGACCTCCAGAAAATTTCCTATCTGATGGTGGCTTTCATATATTTCTCATATTGACATGTTACTCAAATTCTTGATAAAAAGTTTTGTTTATGCTAAAATTGACAATTTTCGTCATTTTGTTTATCCTTAACAACCATTTTCCGATTTGTTAAAAAAATTTAAAATATGTATTTAGTCTAATTAAATCGTGCGGTTTCATTTCCGGGGTCAAAAGTGACTTTTAAGCATTTTTATCTTTCAACCAATCAGCGATCGGCAAAATTAAAAAAAAAATTCTGAAAAAATAAATTTGAATGAATCTCCAAAAAATTTCCTATCTATTACTTACTTTCATTTATTTCTTATAATGAGCTCGTCTGTAAATGCGAAATACCGTGGTGTTGTTAACACCACCAAATCATGAAATCGCCTGTAACACCACCTGTGGTCATCTGAGACCCATAGTTGCTTATACCCTTTTCACAAAGTCGATGCTTGCGCATCTTTTAAGCACCCTAAATCTTTGATTTGAAACGAATACTTGAGTTTTCGGACCTCCATTTTTTGGTTACAACACGTCTGATCCTTACTGTACATTTAAATTTTGAGATGGCAATCTGGAGCAGGAATTTCACGCTACACAAAAAATTTAGTTAGCATTGCGAAAAAAGATGAACATTTTGCTTTGTGTTGAAAAAACGAAAAAAAAAATTGTTGACCGCCTTAAACAGCGCCACCGAGTGGTCGGATGCAAAAAAAATTATATCAAAATTTCAAGCGTCAAAAACTGTCGAAAATCTGAAATTTTCAATCTCATAGGACCTTTTTATCAGGTGCTGATTTTTTGCTCGGGAGGCCTAATTATAGCTTTATGAAGTGACAGAGACAATTTGAATTAAGGAATTTCAAAAGTCAAAAATGGGCATCGATGTTTTCGACCCATCTTGTAGAGATTTTTTTTCTGGTCATTTTAAGATGTAGGATTTTTTTTGTTTATGAAACATTTTCAAAAAAAATCGATTTTTCGGTCAAATTTTCGAGATTTTACAATGAGTGCAAAACCCGGATCTAGCGACCCCGTATGGAGAGCTGGAGCGCTAATTTGTTTGACAAGTGAAAATTAAGCGTTTTTTAGGAGACTGTTTACAAGAATGAGGGTCGGCGACCATGTGGTCGACCTTAAATAAGCGGTCAAAGTTCAATGTGAATTTCAAGTTCATCGTAGTGACTTGTAAGTACCCTCAAAAGAACCGGAAAGGTCGACTTTCTGATGAACGTATTAGAAATCGGGTCAATCACGTACTGAAAGATCACTAGAGCGCAAAAACTGGTCGCCGATTCTAATCCTTCAAAATGGTTTCCTAAAAAACGCTTAATTTTTACTTGCCAAAAAAATTAGCGCTCTAGCTCTTCATATGGGGTCGCTAGATCCGGGTTTTGCACTCCTTGTAAAATCTCGAAATTTGACCGAAAAATCGATTTTTTTGTTTGAAATTTTTTATAAAGAAAAAATCCTCGGTCTTAAATTGACCAGATGAAATTTCTCTACAAGATGGGTCAAAAACATCGATACCCATTTTTGACTTTTGAAATTCCTTATTTCAAATCGTCAGAAAGCCAAGTATGAAAATTTTGACATTTGCAATTATAAACATGAAAATAAATCCACGGACCTTTTTTTTAATTTGTCTTCAACCTCAACCAGAGATTTTGACGATCAAAATTTTTGCAATAACGACAACTCCGCAAAATGTTTTTGTAATTTTAATCGATATTCGATGGATCCTACGCAAAAATGACATTTTATTTATTTTATTTTTTTCAAACCATTTTTGTAATAAGAAATTTAATACAGAATTTAACAAAGTAAATTAAACTTTTCAGATCTAGAAAAAATTAATTTTAGGCAAAAATTTGTTTGAGAAGGCATAACTTAGCTAAAATAAAACATGCCAAATTCAAAATAGACGGAAGAACAAAGTTCTTCTAGTTTATTAAGAGTTGGTCTATTCATTCGGATGAAAAAAGCTTCAGCATCCATACGGTATTTTTTGGACCGAAAATTTTTCTGAATTATTTTGAAATGTGATTCAAAAAATTTCATTTTCACTTCGTCTTTTGATAAATTAAGCTTTCCTTCTTGAAGTTCAAGTTGTTTAACCCCCACCTGCACGAGCGTGTTTTAGAACACAGAGACCAAAAATATTTTGGGGAAGTGTCATTTTGGCC
>SCLH01001813.1:28220-48351 GCA_004367855.1 Oikopleura vanhoeffeni | reverse complement strand
GAAAATTTTGAGAAAAGCCATTGCCTACGACTATCCTATTACATCTACAACTCATAACTCTTAATCAGCAACATAATTTTTGTCGGAGCCTGGTGACCACCCATGCCGGGCAATCTAGATCACCTAACCAAATGTTCAAAAATCTTACTTTCCTCTAGAGCTTGCATCCGATTCACTTCAATTGGTAACCGCAATCACCGGAAACACTTATGGTTGCTAACTATCGACCTGCAATGTTTTTTTAAAAGTCCAAATAGTTTTTTCTAGAACTGCGCACACAAACCCGCCTAATTTCAAGATTTTCGCTATTAAATTTATCTCCTCCTACGGCTTACCGATTTCACGAATGCAGTATAACACTTCATCGGAAAACGAGAAAAATAGGTTTTTGTTAATTATGATGAGCAAAATTTTATTACATTTTTTTGATATTTTAGAGAATCCGCCATTTTAGTAAACCGGACAGTAAAACTCGAAAATAAAGCGTCAGATTTCAGTCAAAGTAACACAATATTAAAGCTTACGTATTCACCTGACTCCAAAAAATCTGCCAAAGCTCTTTCGTACATTTCCGAGTCTTTTCTGGTCAAAAAGTGGTTTTCAATGTTTTTCAACAACAACACCTCTCAAGAGACAACTTCTCGACACACAAATGAAAAATTCTACTTTTTTGGGAGGTGTATGTTTTAAGTAATGATGCATATTATGCTTTCTGAGTGTTCCATAGCAATATTCATGCGTATTTTTAACCACCAAGTACCTTAAAGCAGTGCGACCGCTACCCCCCTCAAGCTAAAATTTTCGAATTTTGAAAATTCTAGATATGTTCGATTCTAGATTGTTTTGAAATAATATCAGCAATATGACCCTCCCATGAATCTTAGGGTCGACTTTAGGCATAGCCGATAATAAACTTATAATAAATTAATTCTATTGAGGGCTCAAAAATTACGACACCTAGCACCCCTAAACTATTCGAATTCATTTTCCTAAGGTCTATTTTATCCTCATTGGCGTGTATATTTTTGCCTGCTGTTTTGTACTTTGCATATCAGTGATGGCTATAACTAAAGCATACATTTTAAAGTACTTTACAGTGTTCTGCAGATTTAAGTATAGTTGTTTAAATACTGCCGAAATTGAAAATTGTTGCTTAGTAATTAGAAAATTGTTTATGTTTCTTAAATTCGGCCTCTTGATAAAGGTTAGCCATCTTCATATTTTGAACAAATGACTGTCTTTTGTTCTGACATAACCAGTATTATATTTTTGACTGTTTAAAT
This sequence comes from Oikopleura vanhoeffeni, assembly GCA_004367855.1. Classification (NCBI taxonomy): domain Eukaryota; kingdom Metazoa; phylum Chordata; class Appendicularia; order Copelata; family Oikopleuridae; genus Oikopleura; species Oikopleura vanhoeffeni. The sequence goes on along the minus strand of SCLH01001813.1, from coordinate 47,068 downwards.
AACTTTGTTAAAATTTAGTCTTGTTTTGTTTTTTTTGCAGAATTCGAAACTTAAGTGGTTGTAACTAAAAGGTGATTTGTTGTGAAGCCACCGACCCTTGAGGGCCTCGGTGCATTTTGGACAAGATTTGCACTTTTTCAATTTTTTTGGTCTTGATGGGAAACTTTTTGCCACTCCGCAAATTTTTGGATAAAAACTTTTCGAACACCAAGTGCCAACTTTTGAGCTTACTTTGCGTTTAATCTGAATTTCTTCGATTGATTATTTTTACGGTCTATTCGAAAAAAGCACTCAAAAAACGCGCGTTTGCTATCGAAGTGTCCAAATTACAGTACAATTAATTTCTATGTTTTATTAATAAGAGCCCCAAATACGGTCCTGTCCACCGTTGAAAATTTGTCTAGTTGTTAAATTCATACGATTTTTAAATCAAATCGAAAATTTTTGAAAAAAAGTCGAAAAAACCAACCATTTTAGCACATCGAAAAAAACTAATTTTTTTCATGATTAAATGAAATAAATTTAAACGGTCGACAGGTCGCTCACCAATGGGCAAGTCTCGGTGGAATAAATTTTTTTTAATTCTTCATTAAGAGGCTTCGATGGCTTTCTCCCAAACCGTATTTTCATTCAAAAAAGTATAATTCAGAGTATAAACAAGAGCGAAGAAACAAAACGAAAGCATATTAATAAAAAATAATTATTTAAAAAAAATAAAAATAAAATTAAAAAAAAATAAAAAAAAACAAATTAATATAAAATAAAAAAAAAAAAAAATAAAATAAATAAATAAAAACATAATTTAAAAAGAAAAAAAAATAAAATAAATAATAAAAAAAAATATAAAGTGTGAAATTAGCCTTTCCCATATTTTCAAGCTAAGGAGTTCCAAAAAAATAGTTTGAAAATTTTGAAGCAAGAATGTGAAAATTCTTTCAAAAATATTCTTATTATTTTTTGACTAAAATTTAGTGACCATGTCATATGGTTTTCAAAGAGCATATAAAAAAAATGTGGTCACCTAGTCGAAAACTTAAAGTAGAGTATCTAGAAGTCAAATACTGGATTACAGAAGAATGCGTAAGGCGAAGGATTCACGAGAAATATTATTCAAAAAAAAATTTAAAGACTCATTTACATGAGAATGATGATAAAAAACATTCAATTTTTTTTTGGCAGATATGCAATCCCAAATTGCGACGGTTTGATTTTTCAAATTGAAAAGTCAAATTAACCTAAATTTGTGTTATTAAATGCACTTGTTTTGTGAGAACGGCGAAATGAGAGAATTTTTAATTTCTTATTCACATTTGATGACTTTTTATAAAGTTTTTTATAGAAATGTAGAGATTCTTTAAAAACAATGATTATCATTTGAAAATATATGTTTGATAATGAATCTTTGGTTATATGCTTGATTAAACCGAAAGCACAACGGATGCCGAGACACTACGGGTCAAGAGCATTGTCGCCACTACGGCAGTTAACAGCACTGATCGCAGGTAGTATTGAAACATAGCGTAACTAAGTACAGTATGTGTTGGCAATCGGCAACACACCAGCTTTTGGCCAAGTGTTGCCCATTGCCCTCAACTGTTGGCCATTGCAAACACCTAACTGTAAATTGAACAAAAAAGATGCTTTATTTTTTCTTTAGCTTTGAAGAAAGCGTTCTAATTGCAGGCACCCGTAAATTGCTCTGACACTGGGGTGAATAGCCTAAGAACCCCCCTAGTATTAATATCAAAATAAAATCGAACCCACTCAAATAAGTTTCTATGAAATTGTCTATCTCACAGTTTGTGACGTTAATTTGTAGACTTAAATCGGTCAGGCACTTATTTGGGTATTACATTTGGGTGAGTCAAAAATTATAATTGTTTCAGACCGTGATGTGACGACCCACACTGTTTGTGACTCCGCACATCGAAGTTTTAGAATTTCTGGTCTACAGTGGTGTCCCATTTTTGGGCTCGGTTCGCTTACGAACGATTAATCGATAATTTCAGCCAACGAAGCTTTAACAAGGTTATTAACCTTAGGTGAATATTTTTATCGGAATTTGAAATCCCATTTTAATTTATATTCAAATTCTCAATTGTAAACTCTTGAAGAAATGCAACTCTACTGTATAATTTTCGTCAAGTTTTCAGACGCTCGTATTACCAAATAAACGTCACCACCAAATGCAAGGGTAACGCTGAGTCATTAATTATAAAATGAGCAGTCCAAGTGAGCTTATCCAGTTCACGCGCAAATCAAATGAGCACACTTGTTGGACAATTTACGCAAATTTTAACTGATTTTTGGCAGTCAGAAATTTACACCCAGTTGAAAAATATGCCTAAATTTTAGCGATGAAATCATGTAATATTCAATAATTTTAATAAAAAAAATCAACGGAAGAAAAACAAAGTTTTTTAGAATAGTATATATCCGTTTATTTTTAGATAAACATATAATCAGTGAAAGCCATTAATTTTAATGGAGAAGTCCCTAACGTTAAAAGGCTCTTTTGATTTTTAGAAAATCAAGAACCAATTTTAGATCCGGATTGTAATACAGTATTATTTCTTATACTTATTTGTGGAAAACTGGTCGCAAACGAACAAATCTGATGCTGGATATGATTGGCTTTCATCTCCTAACTTTGTGTATCAAATGGTCATTTGTTTTCCAGTGACTTCTCAAAACCGAGTAAATTTAACTGGAGGAACATAATTTTCGTGAGCGAACTTTTGAAGGATTTTCCAATTGGCATTTGCGAAATAATGTGGCCTTGTTGGCAATTTGGGCAGGAGCCTGCAACAATGGGCTGGAATTTCTACCGACTGGGGCAGGAGCTGATACAATTGGGCAGGAATTTCTAAAGCTGGTTTGGGGCCATAATGACAACAGGTTTCTTCAGCCGTTGACTATGATAATGCGCAAAAGCAAATAATGCTTAATTATCTTTATTTATTTTTGTGTACTTAATGATAATTAAGTCCGCCCTCTGAGGCGACTTAATTAACATAACTACACAAAAATAAATAAAGTTCATTAAGCATTATTCTTCTTTTGCAATCATAAATATCTCAGCGATAATAGTCTATTTTAAGGTGCCATAAACCCTGCAGACTGGAGTCATTATAACTTACGAAATAATAAGTCAGTATATGTTTTTATGCTTATTATAGTTAGCTGAACCGATATAAATATGTTTCAGCTTGATAAAATTTTTTTATTCATTTTAGGAAAGATTTGAGTTCGAGTTTCATTTTTGAAATCGTAAATTTGAAAAAAATCAAAGAAAATATTAAAGTTTTCCGCATTTTTCGGCCAAAATTTTTTCTGTTTTTTTATATTTCAATCTGTGACAAAAAACGAAAAAAATGGCTACTTTAACTTTTTTCAAAAACGCCTACATATTTTCTGACAGCCGTTTGAAAAATCATAAATCTTTATTTTTATCTTCTGTCGAATTTCATGGAAAAATTATGAAAATTTTCCGCAAATCATGTCCAAAATTTTTAATTTGTGGTTTTTTCGAATTATAAATAAAAAAATCAGGTAGAATCAATATTTAATTGTTATGTATCTATTAAATATCCGTATGTCAACTAATGAGTTGGTCGCGCGATTTTCATTTCTAAACTATCGATGAAATTTTTAACACTCGCTGTACACTCGATAAGTGCCATGTGGCACTAAATATTTAAAAATTTTATGCTGGTCAAAATTTCAAATAAAATTGTGGGTGTAATAGGCGCCATTTCTTTAGATAGTAAGAAAATTTTTAATATCAAAACGCAATTGAAGGTCAATTTTTATCTTAAAAAAAGTTGTTTTTCTTTGCCATTTTTTGACCATTTTTTCATGGGAAAAAAACTTTCATATCAAGGACATTTTTTAATTAGCAACATAAAAAAAAGACTTTTTAGTGCATTACACCGACAATGTCTGAAGTTTATTATATCGTCTTCAAAAAAATTCTATGGTCGGGTTAAGTTGGAAATGGAGTTCCAATGAAAAGTGGTTTTTAAGTATTTTCACAGATAGTCAGTTATGTTAAGAAATTAAAAATATAAACGTTTGCAAGAATGGACACTTCTATTGAAGATAAAAATAAAAAAATAAATTTTCACATTTTTTCTTTCATTTATCGCCTTCTGAAAAAATGTACTAATCTGCAGGACTTATGGCACCCCCTTAAACAGTTTTGAACAAAATATGCCTCAGGTTAAAAACTAATACGCGTTGGTTGAATACGCGAAACTTAGTCTCTACAAACTATTTAAAAAAAAATCGAACCCCTTTACACTTACTACGGTTATACGCGAAATTCGTACTGACGGTATCACTCGTCGACGCACCGTTTAGAAAAATAGAAAATGTAAACTAATATTAATCGAACCCATTTACACTTACTACGGTTATACGCGTAAAACGTACTGACGGTATCACTCGTTGACGCACCGTTTAAAAAAATAGAAAATTTAAACCTAAAATAATCTTAATCGAACCCATTTACACTTACTACGGTTATATGCGTGGAACGTACTGACGGTATCACTCGTCGACGCACCGTTTAAAAAATCAAAAGTTTAAACCTAAACTAATCTATACCTACGTAAAGTATTGATGAACGGATCATACAAAGAAATGAAAAACAATTGGTTTTGTTAATCAATTTCATGAATTCACAATCTTTCATGGCTGGTTGTTTTTGTTTTGTTGTTTTGAGTGGAGTTCTTTTTCGCACAGCCGTTGTTTTTCCACGGACACCATTCCGTCACTTTTGTGCCAAACAAAATTCCAGATGTAGTTAGTGGCACAAGTTGAGCCGATATGTCTTATATGCTGCAAATCTCTCTTAATTTCGACTCACGACTATCTGGTCATCCAGTCCAACTTTTTGGATTAATCATACTTCTCGTTTCCTACGTCTCTTTTATCTGGCCTTTTCGTCCTGCTCAGGACCCCAGACCACAATCCACCCAACTCTCTCCGAAAACGCAGTTTTCGTTTCAATTCAGACACCACGTAATGATAGACATGAATTCGGACTATTCCTTAGCTCCGACATTCATTCTATTCGATGCTTGCAGCTTTTGGCCTGCTCGTGCAACAACGATTTACCATATATGCATTGTGGATTTGAACTACATCCTATATATATTTTATTATACAGATAATCCCACGATATAAAATCTAATATTAATCTATAAATCTAAGTACTAACCCGACCGCTGACGAAACTCTTACTGTGTAGAATTATGTTTTGAAGCGGCCGTCAAGAGTTAATTGATCAAACTCAGATCCTATTGGCTGACAGTTGATCTTTAATTTAGTGTAGTCTTCAACCTACGAATATACCATAACAACACTCACGTGATCTCCACGTAGCGTGTATACGTAGTCGCTGCGGTGACGTGAACGCAGCGTGTATACGTAGAAGCTGCGGTGACGTTAACGAAGCGTGTATGCGTAGACGCTGTGGTGATGAACGGATCGGTTACGTAAAGTACCGTCTATACAAAGGTCTTACACTATGAGTAAGGTGCATCACTTCAGCTTGTTACGTTATGAACAGATATAATAGTAGGCATTTAATTATGCAATTTCGAGGCCTACTATCAAATCAAAAAAAAATGCGCGAAATTACTTTTGTGTTCACCTGCGAGAAACTTTTTCTCAGTTCTTTTTATCTTTCGAAAATGATTGAATAAATCGAAAGCTCAACAGACTTCGTGTTTTTTAATACAACAATGATATAAGATATTTGTCAATAATTCAATTAAATTGATTGAAGTTGTTTATGTTGTAATTTATTATAAAGTAAATTTAACATAAAAGAAGTTCCACCGCAAAATGAACTTCAGGAAGGGTTCGGCAAAACCAGAAGGTATGACTCATACCGTATGAGTACCGAAGTGAAAAAAACGGACAAAATATATACCTGCGAAAATGAGACATTTTAAACAGAAAGAAAGTACCGTCTAAGTAACATTTTGTTTTGTGCAATAAAATTAGTTCAGACGCAATAAGGAACATTTTTAGGTCTTTTTCATCATATTGAAAAAAATTTTCGTAATTCAAGGAGAAACTGTCGGTAGTTTCATCAGAAGGCATCAAAATACTTTTTGTAGTCGGCGGAACCATAACTTTGTTCACAAAGTCTGGATTTCGGTACTGTGATTTTTGCCAAATTGATCTTTTCTCCAAATTTTCGGACAATTTGGTAATTCAGTTGAACTTTGGATCTACAAATTTAGGTCGAACAAATTTCCATTCATCGAAAGTTTCCGTAACCACCTGTTTGTTAACCACCATCCCTTTTTCGGTTTGCTCGACACGAAACTCTCGTCGCAGATGTTCGTAGAAATCGACTTAACCTCGACTTATCCGTTGAAGGGAAATAGACTATATCATATATATAGTAAGGATATCCCTTTATCACTTTTTGGTTAGAATGCGTAGCCACAACGTTAAAATCACACGTTTAAAGGAGTAGTGGCTACGCATTCTAACCAAAAAGTGATAAAGGGATATAGTTGCAAATAATTCTGATACATTATTTTTTGACGAAAACATTTTTTGATTACATGATTTTTTTCTAATTTGATCATCCATAATGAAGCTGCTTATTTCAATGTCGAATGGAAAAGCGGGAAAATGACAAAACCTATGTGTTCATTTACACAACATGCTAATTGTGTGGCATATATTTTAGACGAATTTAATTCTTTCGGTTGTGATTGTCCTCCACGATGCGATGAATTGGAAACTACTCATTCTGCAGTACAATATGGACATAGCAAAGGATTTTATAATTTGTGCTTAATTTAAGAAATATTTCCGTGGGTGTAAAATACAAGCACTTTTAATTGGCTGTTAATCTGTTCAGGGCCTTGATTCAGAATAGGAAAAGGGAAGAAAAGGGGAAGGGAACGTTCTCCTTTTTCCATGCCGAGGAAGGGAAGGGCATGAAAATGAGGAGATGCCAAGGGGAAGAGAAGGGAACAAAACCGAGGGCTACGGGTATGAAAATAAAATGAATGAATTCAGGGGGAGGAAGTTCCGAATAAAGTTTCAAAAAATGGAATATTTTCGCCTAAATCGCATTCCGTTGTGTAGATTAAGGGGGTACCCAACGGTATAAAGGGTGTTTTCGAGGGCGCTGGCTGAGACAACGATACATGCGCTACTAGACTGTGTAACTGATATCAAAAAACCACTGTAATCTAGCTTTCGGTGTGAATGTACATTTAATTCAGAATTTATGAAACTTACTATATTATGATTTAAAAGGGGAGTTTTTCCGAAATTCAAAATAATTCCCTGATAAGTAATGATGGTGAAGGGATAAATTGAATTTCTGAAAAACGTTTCACACTATTATGTGTAGTTAATTTGATGAATTGGTGAAAAAAAAAATTTCGAACTTGCTTCTAGAATTTCGAAAAAAGTCGACAATTTTGGCAGATTGTTGTCCAAAAAAATGCCAGGATGTGTTCTTATAGTCATTTTTTTATTCCTTGTAGTGAATTTAAGTTGAACATTGCCCAAACACTTGTAGAATTTGAAAAGATTTTGATGACCAACGTCGTCCCTTTTTCCTAGAAATCGGCTCGGATAGTTTGGAGTTCAGCAAAATTCGGAAAAAATTTAAAATTTTTAATGTTTTATTCAAATTTGACTTGTTACCGGAACTTTATTTCACTGCAGTTTTTAATGCGAATGTCAAAAAATAGAAAATTCAAGAATTAATTCCTACCATGGCGATTGGATTTGAGTAAATGATAAAATAAGTTAGCCAAAGTGCGTGGATTGTTCAAAGAGATGCGAAAGTTATATTTTGCGTCAGTGTGAAAATACTTGTTGTCTCATCAGAGCAATAACTGTCCCGATTGAAAGACGTGAAGGATATCAAGCTGTTCCCGACATGTGATATCAAATTAAGTTTTGTCCAAAATTCTCTATATCGTCTGAAGAAGCCAAATGAATTTTGTTGATCTTAAAATCATTGATTTTTGTAGGGCTTCTTGATAGACGATTTTTTGCCGCGTTTGTTTAGTAAAAAACAAACAATCAACGCACGGTTAATTGTTGTCCAAAAAACTTTAAAACTAAATCAGTTATATTGATTCTTGCATCATTCGGAATAAGTGATGTAGATATCCTTTTTTTTCTATTTTTATATAGAGAAATCTTTGAAACTAGAGAACAATTAGGAAGAGTTTCCAGAAGTGATGTACTTATATTATTTTTGATACATTGGGTGGTACTATGGGTTCAAGACGTCTTAAACCTTCTTGACGACCGGTAGATGACTTCAGTAGGTCAAAATAAAGCAAAAGTGATTTCGTAAAGGTATTCCAAAATAGAAGATATTGATTTCTCTTTTTTGTTTAAATCGGCCTTGATCATTGATTCATATTCGTAAAATAGTGACTATTCTGTTAAATGAGAGCTTTGAAGAATAACGACAATGGAATTTCAAATTGTCATGAATTAGATTATACAGTTGTTTTAAGATTTTATTGAGTTCTTCAAAATAAGAGAGTATTTCTGATTTTTCTTAAAAATTTTTTTTAAAATGCGGTCTAGATGATTTCAGAACCCAAGAAAAGTACGTTTGCTGAGTTTTATGGTAGAGCTTTGAAAAATACTACCATGAATTTCAAATTGTAAATTTATATACATTTTTTTAAATAATTTTGTGAGGTCACTGTTTTAAAATTGGCCCGTAAATGAGCGCTAAAATATTTTGTCTGGGTGTACCCTTAAACCCTCGAAATTTTTTGAATTTTATCTTCTTTAGATGTGTTCGAATCTTGGTTTACATGAGATTAACTCGAGACTTGTTGGCTTCATTCCGTTTTTTCTTTACTATTTAACTTAAAGTTCGGAACATTTTTATTTTGATGGCGAGGGTCTAAAAGTAACTATCAGTCCGTGCCGTTAAGGGTGTAGGCTGAGGAACTTTGAACCGTTGTTGTCGACCTCTTTATACATTAATTGGGAATCGTACGACTCAAGAAGGACAATTTTTTTTGCCAAAACGAATTAGTTTCTTAGGAATTAGTTGTACTCTATTACAGTATTAATGGAGAAAAAAATCTCGCAAATTGTTCAAAGAACATAGTGTGGAGCTTCAATTTAGAAATTCTGAGGACTTTTCTTTCATTCGGTATATGTCGAAATAAGCGAGCTTGCGTTGACCGTTTATAAATTGAAAAAAAAGATATTGTCATAAAGCTGGACAGATAAGTATCATATAGTCGTTCACACCAACCTGCCGTATGTGAAATGACCTTGTGATGGCAAAACTTGCTCATTGTTCTCTAAAAAAATTTGGTTTTGAATTTAAACTGGTTAAACGCTTGCAGAAAATTAGAAACAAAATAAAAATTATTTCCCACTCACCAAAAAACTGGCTGAACATTCGTCCAAATCAATAATTGATTCGTATTCTTACGGAAACATTTACGGAGCTAGTTGTGTTTAAGAAGTTTTTAATCCTCGAAAGTGTTTTTGCTTGAACAAAGATAAGTTAATAGGCTGCAAAAAATGAACGTCTAACAGAGCTAAAAACTCTATGATACCTGTGCGTCAAATTCGAATGGTACTACCACGACACGACCGAAAAAATGAATGTGCCTGTTCTTTTAGGTTATCCTTTTCGCGAACGGACTTCCATTCTCAAAAATCGCTTAAATTGTCTTATAGCGCGTGTTTCGATCCCACTGAGTTTGTCTAAGTGATTTCTTAGGTGATTGGCTTGAATGGATGAAACATCGATTAAAAATTTAGGGATCCATTATTGAAGACACTTGCTCTATAAATTGATTAATTGATAGACACGTACTTGCAACATGGTGATGGGATTAAGTCACGCCTAGGTAGAGTAGGTAACGTTTTTGAGAGTGGATTCCGTTCGGAAAAGGATTAGACTAAATGAGATGTTGGACATAGAGCCCAGCTTTGGTTAATGGACTCTTGCATTTTATTCGATTTTATATGAGTAAGTTCGTATTATCTCTGTGTGACGCAGTTCATGTTAGCCAGTTAATGCAATGTTCAGAGCCTTTCGGATGGTCCCGCAACTACTATTTTGACCAGCTCAGAATCAAAGAAACATAATAATTTTACTGAAACGGGCTAGAAATTTTAATTTAGGAAAGCGCAATTGTCTACATATTTCTTTAGGGCAAATTCCGACGTTTTTCTGCATAATAATAAGTAGTCTGAAAATATATTTAGGTCAAATGTTAGAGCGTAAGGACGATACCTGGGGATCGTTTATCTTTCCTAGCCCGCTGACTTAGGGTTAAATATAAAAAAGATAATTCAAGAGCGAAATTGAATCATAATTATAAATATTAGCCATTCGTAAAGTATAGTATATATTCAGCAGTATCTGTATAGAATAGAAATTTATAGATANTACCCCCTTAAACCCTCGAATTTTGAATTTTATCTCTTTAGCTGTGTTTTCGAATTCCTTGGGGTTTATTTAGATTAACTCGTAGACTTGTTGGCTCATTCCGTTTATTCTTTACTATTTAACTTAAAGTTCGGAACATTTTTATTTTAGGCGAGTCTAAAAGTTAACTCTCAGCCGTCCGTAAGGTGCTGTAGCGCCTGATCGACTTTGAAACCGTTTTTCGACCCTTATACATAATGGGATCATCGTCGACCAAGTGAACGACCAATTTTTTGCCAAAAATTAGTTTTTTTAGGAATTACTGTACTTAATTACAGTACTTATTTTTGGAGAAAAAAAATCTCAAATCTGTTCAAAACATATGTGGAGCTACTCAATAGAAAATTCTGAGACTTTTCTTTCATTACGGTAAAGTCGAAAAACGATTGCTTGACCGTATAAATGAGAAAAAAAGATATGCTACAAAAGGCGTGGACAATAAGTATAGATCGTATTCACACAAGCTCCGTATGTGAAATTGACCTTTGATGGCAACAACTTGGCCATTGTTCTCAAAAAATTGTTTTTTGAAATTAAACTGGTTAAACCTGCAGAAAATTAAACAAAATAAAAATTATTTGCCCCCCTCAACCAAAAACTTGGCTGGACACATTCGTCCAAATCAATAATTTATTCTGTTATTCTTACGGAAACATTTACGAGGCTAGTTTTTAAGAATTTTTTGAATTCCCTCGAAGTTTTATGCTTGAACAAAGAAATTTAAAGGCTGCAAAAAATGAACGGTCTACATGGAGCTAAAACTCTAGATACCTGCGTCAAAATTCGGAATGGTATCTACCAAGACACGAGCCGAAAATGAAAATGCCCTGTTCTTTTTAGGTTATATACTAAAAGATTTGGACAAAAGCCCAGCTTTTGGTTAATGGACTGCTCATTTTTATTCGATTTATAGAGTAAGTTCGTATTATACTGTGTGAGGCAGTTCATGTATAAGGCAGTTAATGCAAATCTTCCATGAGCCCTGTTCGATTCCCGCAACTAGCTATTTTATCAGCTCAAAATTAAAAAACATATAATTTTACTAACGGGCTTAAAATTTTTTAATTAGGAAACGCCCATTCACTTCATAATTTCTTTAGGGGCAAATTCTCGACTGTTTTCTGCATAAAAATGTAGCGAAAAATATTTAGGCAAATTTTAGAGCGGAAAGACATACCGGGGATCGTTTTCTTTTCCTAGCCTGGCTTGACTTAGGGGTTAAATATAAAAAAGATAAATGTCAAGAGCTGAAATTGACATCATAATTATAAATAATTAGCAGTATTCTGTAGAAGTATAGTATAATTAGCAGTATTCTGTAGAAGTATAGTATAATTTTATAGATAATATAATTTAGTGCAGTATCAGCTTATTTGATATATATGCGTTTCGAAATAATTGCATTATCAATTTTTGCATTAAATTTTAACATTTTAACCGAATCTGGTATTGAAGTTTATTCGTTTTGAATAAGTGTTCGCGAAGCTTTGAGACGACTGGAACGAAAATCCACTTTCAACTACTACCGGAAAAATTTCAGTAAAAATTTGACTGTCACATTGTGACATCCTGTATGTATATATTTTTTCGAAATTTGACCCATCGAGAACAATCAAAATAATTATTATTTAGGCTCGCTATTTTTATGCTATTTTTTGCATGATTAGTTATCATTGATAACTAAAGCAGAAATGATAGCTCTCAAAATATAATGTTAAAATAATTCCAATTTTAAATACCTTGTGTTGTGAATTTGTGTGTTGAGGGAAAACCAAGCGATTTTTCTTTATTTTAACTTTGGTTTTAGTAGGAAATCTGCAAATTTCAAATTTAATTGGTGACTAAAGTCGAAATTGACTGAAATATAACTCAATTTGTTCGGGCTTACTTTCATCAAGTTATTTTTACGTAATTTCACACATCGCCCTTGTGAATTTTCCGAACAAATAAACATCAGTTTCAAGATAATTAAGGGAGTGGGTGTCGCTGATCTGGCTGGTTTTTGAAGTTTTTCGAAACGGTTTCTCGCTGATCCGGCTAAGGTGGTATAGGAAAAAACTAACGGAACTTGAAGAACAAGCCTATTTAATTATTTTAACACTATTTTTAATCTGATACAACACAACCTTCGCCGAATCTGGACCCTTGAATAAGTTACCCAAAAAAAACACTTAAAAATTATCTCCTCCTACAATTTTCATCACTTTTCTCTAATTTTCTGTGTCAAGCTCTGAAAGAGCAACACCAACAATAAACTAGAGCTTGTTTTCGGAAATTTTGCTTTTGACGGACAATTTTTCTTTCGATCAATTTTCTTTGAAATTTTTGTTCGGTTTTTTTGCTTTTTTTCAATTCAAAACAAAATTTCAAAAATCGGGCTATAGTTTATTGTTAATATTGCTCCTTCAGAGCTTGACACAAAAAATTAGAAAAAAATGATAAAAATTGTAGGAGATAGCTTTTTAGTATTTTTTTGAAACTAAGGTTAGTGCGTGGGCGTAATTTTAATTGTATCAGACAACAATTTTTTTTAAATTATCTTCTTGACTTGTTCTTTAAGCTGAGAAAGTGTTTCCATACCATCTCTACCAGTTCATCAAGAAACAACGTCGAAAAACTTCAAAAAATACCTTGCCTCTTTGAGTTTTCAAGGTCACAGGAATGAAAGTATTGGATGAGGTAAGCCCTTCAAACGTTAAGGGGGTCGGTGCATTTTGAAAGATGTACACTTTTTCAATTTTTTTTATCTTGATGTGAAACTTTTTGCCACTTCAAAATTTTCGCATTAAAACTTTTTGGAACACAAGTTGCCATTTTTCAGCTTACTTTGTTTGATCAGAATTTCTTCAGATTGATTATTTTTACTATATAAATCGTCTTTTGAAAAAACACTCAAAAGCCAGCGTTTTGCTTCATGGTTTCAATAACAGTAAATTTATTATTTTTTATTTGTTACTTAGAAGCCCTGAAATAGCTTTCGACCACCGACTGGATTTATTAATCAAATCGAAAATTTAATTTGTGAAAAAAACGGAAAAACCAGATCGAAAGAATATTTTCAGCATGAGTTTAATAAAGAAAATTGAAAAACGATGAATGGGGTCGGCTTATCAATTCGGCAAGTTTGGGTGTGATAAATTCTTTAATTCCGGATAATGAGGGCCTTGGAGTATTTCTGCCGATCCGTAATTTCGTTTAAAACAGTATGATTCAGAGTATTAACAAGAGCAAAGAGACAAAACAAAGACATATTAAAATAAAGTTAAAGTAGCCATTACAAATATTTTTAGCTAAGGATTTCAGAAAAGTTAATTTAAAAAATTTTGAACAAGAAATGAGTAAAATTTTTTAAATGTTTCCAAATAGTTTCGACCAAAAGTCCCGAAAAAATGTCAGATGATTTTTCAAATAGCATATAAAAAATATGTGGTCACCTAAGCCAAAAGTAAAAGTGGCCATTTTGAAGAGTTATTTTTCTTAATTTGAAACAAATAATGTAAATAGAAATTGAACAAAAAATAAGGCATTTTTTTATAATGTTCGGAACTGTCTTCAAAAATTTGTCGAATTCGAAAAGTTTAAATCAAACTCAAAATTATCTAAAAAAGCAATGATTCAAAAATCCTGTAGTTACCTGGATTATCAAACATTACTTTGATGGTATATTGAGATAAATATATAAACCCAGTAAAAAGTTTTTCATCAAGAGCCCATATCCGTATCTGTCAAAATACACCGACCCCCTTATCCAATTTGACCAATCCTTGATTCGATTAAATCACGCAAAAAAAATTGAAAATAGACAAGAGGGGCTCTTAGTGAGCATGATTTTGAGATTGAAAACAGAATTAAAATGTAGATTAGATTTCGTCCTGATTGTGTAGTTAATTCTCAAATCTATAATCTCATGTTCAAGTGATTTCACGGTTATTCATAATGCTGCAAGATAATTTATCTCAGAATTGATCGAAAATTGTGATTTGCAAACCACAACCTTTTTGGGTATTAATTTTCGTCCTTAATTCTTTCTGTTTAAAATTGATCAGGTGTAGTTAGAGAAATTGAAAAATATTTCATAAAAAAATTTTCTTCTAAATGTGTCTACTAAATGTGTATAAAGTTAATAGTATTTACCCTTGAAAATATTTTAGGCAAAAATGTACAAAATTTTATTTCTGTTTTTTGCTAAAATCCTTTTAGTGCTTATAGTAACTACAAATTACTTTGAGTGCGTCATAAATAACGTTATATTTGAAAATTGAATTTCCCAAATCAATTTTTTCAAATTTTTGCTTAATTGTGTTTGATGGATTAACTCCATTGGACTTCTGAATTCTACGCATTTCCATGATTTGTTAAATTGAAAATATTGTGAAACTTCATAAAATTGAAAAAATCTTTGAATTTGTCCGAATTGACAAAAAATGTGGAATCCTAAATTTAGAGATGGAAGAGACTTATCCAGTCATGGATCTTCCGCCAAAGCGGTTATCATGCTATCTTTTGCCCGATCTGCGGAAGCTTTTAAAGAAGTTGAAGAATATTCAGAAAACCAGGTATATTCGACGAATTAAAAAAAATATGCACGACTAATACGAGGGCCATATTCTGGGTTCGTTTTTGCGTAGGCAAAATAGTCAATCAGCGGCATTTTCAAGCCAAATAGAAAATCATGTGTCGTCTTCAGATATAATCGTTTCCCAGATTACGGCTGTAAAATAACTCTGTAAAATATTAAAAGCTTATGTATGGATAAATGTATTGTTTTCGCTCCAACAAATGGTAAGGTATGGTTTAATAAGCTATGCAAAAACTTTAAACTACATACCGACGAAATCAGAAAAACTTTTTCATGAGCTATAGCTAGGGACCGTCAGCTTGGGAGTTTTCAGATTTATATTTTTAAATTGTGTCTAATTTTTTACGGGTTGTAACAAATCGACTGCTGCGAAAATTTTCTGATATATAACCCCCCCTTGGAGCATTAAAAGTACACTTTTCATATCTTTGCTTTCAAATGTCTGCCAAACATCGTCGCGATTCACCGCCTCAATATATATGTTGGAAACTCAGCTCCAAAATCCACTTTCAATATCCTAGTGACACCTGTGGTCATTTTAACATAAATGCTCAAATTTTAAAATTTTGATCTCTAGCGATACCTTTGATCATTTTTGTGTTCTCTGATATCGATTCATCCTAGAAACAAACTTTTGTTGAGAAACTTTAAAAAAAAACGAGTCCCCATCTGACGGTCCCTAGCATTAATTTAAATTGAAAAAGTCGCTTTTTTATCGATCAGAACGGACGACATTTTTGAAATTTTTTAAAAAATTACAAGAAAAAAAAGTTTGTCTGGAAAAAATGACAATAAATTTATTTTGAGTTTCTAAATCAGTTCAAGCTAAGTTTGAGCTAAGTTCAAAGTGGTGCCTTGGATTAAAAACTTAGTAAAATATGAATAAATGCAATACAGCAGTTATACGGTAATTTCAGCCAATTTTAAATCTCGCACCTTTACTAGATTTTTAAATAATACTAGATTTACAGAGTTTGCACCAAGATCGGATAGATTAGTTCCGCGACATATTATTTTCACGTTTCGTTCGAAATTATTTTTTTAGTTTGAAAACCATCATGATGGTGATGAAGCATCACTGATGCATCACTCCTTTCTCCAACCAAAGTGACTCCCTATAGTTAATAGGGTGACTAATCGTTCACATTTCTGTATTTAAGAACAACTCATCGGATTGAGTTCTTAGATAGCGCAAATGACTAAAAAGACTTCGAAAATAATTAAACAAGAAGCTTCGGACCATTTTTTTTTCAAAAACTTTCGAGATCATAATTTTTTTTTAAATGGACAAATATCTCAGAACTAAATCGTATTAGTCGTTTCCGAAAGCCGAAATCTTAACTGCGTGGGCACCCTATTCAGTAAAGAGTCACTTTAGTTAAAATCAAAATTTCCCAAGATATTTGTGAATTGGTTAAACAATTCAGCTACTATTTTCTCTCGAAAACCTCTGTTTCAATAAATTTGATTATTTAGTTATTTTCTGATATTGGTGGTGCTGCTGGTTTACTTTTAGGCATCTCCTTTGCTACTTTTGTTGGCATTTTAGAATGGATTTTATCGTCAATTGCAAAATTATGTTTATTTTATTTTAGAAAATTAACGGAAGATCAACAAGAAAGCATCAGCTCAGTAGGAACGCAATCAAGTCCAGTGATGCATTTTCCAGATCTCCGTAAGGAACATCTAAAATTTTTAACAACAATTTCAATTTGAATGCATCTCGAGATTCGAGTTTTCGCGGACAGCCGATGATGAACACGCTAGCTATACGTTAATTTTTAGTTGAAAAAAATACTGAAAATTAGAAATGTAATACTACGTAATAATTCTAAGTCCCCAGATTTGACATGATGGAATTTAAACCGGCATACGTTTTTGTGTCCGGAAGTTTCATCGGCTAAGAAACTCTGTCCGAGATAATCTTGCGGTCAGTCCAAATCATCATAGACAAGGCTACAGATTACCTCAATGATGTATTGTTCTTAAGCTTGTTCATTTTTCCTTTGTAAATTTCGAAAATTTTACTACGATTATCAAATAAGCTAACACCAAACTTAAACGGTGTTCGGTTAATAATTGGAAAATGTAAAATGCTGCATGTCCGTCGATAACCTAAGGTTTAATGAGTACGTATAGTCTCCAACTGATCATTTTATTCCTAACAAATAACAGCATCGTTAATATTTTACTGAGTTCAATTTAAAGTCAGTTTACTTCTTTCAAATTATAAAAAAAATTTCGAAAATTTTCAAACAATTTTCTAAGTAATTTCAAATCAGATAATGTGATTTAGCTGAACAATTTTCAAAAATACAAATTTTTACTGTGTTGATGAGTTAACCGACCGCGGGGATTTCAAAAATATTTTACAACATTTAAGAAAATTCAAATTCTCTTATTTTTGCAAATCGAGCTCAAGAAGCCCTAAGTGAAAATTCAAAAGAAATGCGTCGATAACGATCAAGCCAAGCGTTTGAGTATTTCCCAGTCTAGTACATTCTTACCACTTTTGTGTTTTTTTTTCACTCTGAACAGGATATATGATAATCAATATTTTGTATGTATACAACCATTTCTATTTCTGAAAGAAAGCAAACAAAAAACCAATATGTAGAATTAATTTCAGCACCAGAAACAATTTTTTTAGAAAAAAATGGATCGATAGCGACTTGGCCAAGATTATTTCAAAGGACCTCGTAAACTGTTTTGAGCTCAAAAATGTGAACTGAACAAACAGAACTGAACAATTTGAGTTATAAGCAGAAAAAACTAGTTTGGTCAATTTCGGTTAACCGGTTGGTTAACCTCCTTACACCCATTGACTATAACCTTACACCCTGTATATATTTTAGGATATAGGCAAACAAATCGTCAAGGGACAAAACGGCGTAGAAATAACATCGTCACAGGCCTACAATTTCAATGTGGCATTAAGTTTTCAATTTCCTTTCCAAAAATATTGTTTAAAATTTCATACGATAAGCCATTCAAAAGATATTATTTCCCATTTTTTTTTGGTTTTCCAAAATTTATTAAAAAATTAATTGTGTGAAAACGATACATAATATCAAAATTCTGAGCAAGCTGGTTTTAAAAAGAGTATTTGAAAACTCTTTCGATATAAGTTCATTTCTTCAGTCTTTAATCCTTGGAATCAGAGCCGATATATCGATCATGATGCCCGAGTAACTTAAATCTCTCATTCCCTATGATTTTTAAGGCAAATGAGAGATTTAAGTTACTCGGGCATCATGATGGATATCGGCTCAGGCCTACCTAAAACCTTCTGAAAAGGGCAAAAAAATGTTGCAGAATTGTTACTTCCAATTACATTATAAAGAATTCAGTGGCGATTCCAAAAATTAAACTCATTTTTATTTTGGATATTTGGTTCTTGAAGCAGAATCAAAAAAATTCTAAGACTTTTTTCTTATTGCACCTTAGCCTGAAAATGATCACGTGGCCGTATATTCAAGGAATAAGGTTGGCCGAAATAGTACTGTTTTTTTTTCAAAAATTACTTAAATCAATTTTTGAAAAAAGTGAAGTGGTTTTTTAGAAGTTTTTAAGACTTTTTCTCCATTACACCGAAGACAAAAAAATATCACGTGACCTTTAAATCAAGAAATAAGGTTTTGGGTCAAGTACATAAATAGTAGTCAGATTTTGCCGAAAAATTTTGTGGGGTAATAAACACTTAGTTTAAGAGTTTTGAACATAATGGTATCTTCCAAATAGGTCACGTGATCTTATTTTTCAAGAAATAAGGATAAATATATGACATATTTCAGACCT
>SCLH01001813.1:0-26598 GCA_004367855.1 Oikopleura vanhoeffeni | reverse complement strand
TTAAGCAATTTTTGGAAAAAAACAGTACTACTTTTACCAACCTTATTCCTTAAATATATGGTCACGTGATCATTTTTGGGCTATGATGTAATCGAAAAAATGTCTTAGAATTTTTTTTTGATCCCGATGAAAAGTTCAATTTTGTGCTTTAAAATTTTTTTGCAAAAAATAAGTACTGTAATACAGTTAAAATTTTCAAAAAAAAACGCACAAACTTCATTTTGTTTCAAAGTTTATCGATAACTTTATAACTGATCTTGTCATTAATGATTAAGCGTCGTAAAATGCGATTAAATGGTGTGCGGCAACGAGTTGGCTAAAATCGAGTCTACGAGTTAAGGGATCGAGATATCATATTTCAAATGTAAGATCAGCTATAAATATCTAGAGTTTCACTTGTTAATTTGTAACTTATATGTCATTGTAGAAAACGTATGGTTTTCCGAGAAATACACGGTGAGTGAACCTCTCTTTTCTCTCGCAGTTATCGAGTTCACAGACGTCAAAATTCAGAAATGTTATGTCTTATTTACTATATTCTATGCTTGATCTCAATCAGTGAAAAATAACTAAATTGGTATCATTTCTAGTTTTTCCGTGATAAGCGGGAGGAAGTTAAAGCAATTAACAATATCACATCAGCATTGTCAATGTAACGTAGGATTATACCCGGGAGCACTATCTGCAAAATTAAAAATGCCAGAGAAAATTATTCAGAAACCTTAATTATTTAGAAACCTTCTCGAAAAAACGATTCTGTCGATGAATTTTTTTTGACCACTTTAGTGGTTAAAATTTTAGTTTTAAAAAACTACTTTTTGGGCTTTGTAACGCATTTTAATGGTATATTTGTCAGTTATTTATTCTTGAAATTAAAAGTACCGGGTTAAAAAAACGGTAATCTTCCTTTCCCATAACAAAAATTCCAAAAAAAAAATTTGGAAATTTTGAAAAAAATTTTGGTCAATTTTGATGAAAAAGTGTAGGCGGAAAAGCTGATAATTCGAAAAAATCCAAGCTGCCCAAGTTTGTCTCAAACATTTGTGGTTTATTCGAGGCATAATTTTCCTGGCTTTCTTGTCAACCCCATAAAAACCCAAGGGGAGATTGAAAAGGTATTGAAATCAGCAATTTAAACTTATAAATGCCATTTAAGCCTAGGAATAATTTCTAACTTTTTTTATTTTCAAAAATTTGCTCTTCAAATTCTGCGCTAGTTTTTTTCCCAATTGTTCATAAACTTTTTAGCTTAAAAGATAGTTAAAGCCCCGGGTATAACCCCACGTATATCCCCTTACGAGGCCTCGTGCCCGAGCACCTCACGAGGAAGGTAGATATTTTCTAATTTGCTCTCGTACATTAGTAATACTTTCAGCACAAAATGTACTAAACAAAATTAAAAATATCTACCTTCCTCGTGAAAGAATGTGTGATATAACTTTCGAGGTTTATAGCTTCCTTAATCTATAATTGAATAGCTTTTATCATGAGTAAATTAAAAGTTATTAGGTTTTCGAAATGCCAAATGTATTTGATTTGGAGACCCTACATCCTCCTTAAAATAACTGTTTAGAAAAATACAGTCGGCGACGCTGCCAAAGGAAATCAACGCAAACGAACTCCACACAAATCGATTCCAACATTCTATCAAAGACTCTGTAAATAAATGGATAATTAACTGTTTCGTATTCGGAATGATAGAATAAATTAAAAATTATCTTATTTATTATCTTCTCATTAATCTTTTGTGAAAAATTATGAGGTGTACATTCGGTAGCACAATATCCCGGTCCTGTATCCCTTTTTGGTTAGAATGCGTAGCCACTACTCCTTTTAACGTTGTGGCTACGCATTCTAACCAAAAAGTGATAAAGGGGTATAGTTAACGTAGTGTGTTTTTAGTACTAGGGCCGAGATTCGTTTTTACAACACGTTAATACACTGAATCCGCGCCAGTCAATCGATGATTAAATTTAATCACACCAATGAGACGATTGAATTTGATTAAGGCGAATTGAGCCAGCCAATCACCGGACAGAATTATAAACAAGCTCGACTTGAAAACCTGATTTTTAAAGGTGGTCAATGTGTCCATCACTGATACAAGTTTTAGGAGGTGCTTTTGAACTTTTGCTTATTATTTAAGTCCCAAAAGCAGAATTCCAGATATACGTTTTTATATTTTTTCATAGAGTTTCTCGAATCATTCTGGTTTTCTAAATACGAAAAAGAAACAAATTGACAATTATTTGATTTTAAAATTTTGGTGGATACTCCAATTTGTAATTAACAATGCAGTTGAGGTCAGGCTTCCAAAAGTGCCATCCCTTTCACGATTTCTTATACCTTTCCCCAAATAATTCATTTGTTTTGTTATGCAGAGGGATAGAAAAGCCATTCTTTTCGGAAGCCTTGTGAGGTGAATTGGGTATAAAAATAGAGGACCATTTTAAGTAGGTAATCTTAAAACGAATTTCATGTGCTATGAAACCGTCTCAACCTGTGATGCGTAGAAAAGAGACAATTTGACCGATCTTTATTTAGATTCGATATTTATATAGTTAAAACCGCGGTATTATACACAAAAATACCGCTAGATGGTGCATAAGCAGATGGCGTAAACTCATTTATGAGTCATAAATTATGACTTTATTGCACGCTGATAAGATCAGTAACCTACAAAAGCATGATTTTATCAGAATGTAAATAAAATACATTCAATCTAAGCAACCAACGTCTGATTTTGTCGATCTTTTTGATGAAGTTTAAAAATCATGCCTTTTGACTCAATTTAATTTTTCTTAATTTTTTTTGGTTTTTACACTAATTGACCATTAGAAATAAGAAAATTTATTTTGTAATTAAAAATAATTCAATAATGATATGAAATTGATAACTTCATTTGATTTGTGTTGTATACGCAACTTTTTTCCGTTAAATTCGCAAATCTAAGCAAAAATATAGGGATATCCTCATTTTTTATGGCTCATTAGTTTGTGGGTTGATAAAAGCTGGTGATTTTGACTGATAATCGTAAGTTTGATTTACATACGGTATGTAACTAACGCTTTATGTATCAAGATTAAAGTTTCATCACTTTTAAGCTGACGACTTAGAAACTCTGTTTGCGATTGTCTTACAGTACAAATTGTTGTACAGATTATTATACAGGTCACCTGAATATATTTTGTTCCCCAACTTGGAGAGATTTTGTTTGAACGAAGCTACTTACAGTGTAGAATAATTTTCTACGATTATGAAACTAGCTAAGAAAAACTTAAACGTTGTTCAGCTCAAATAATTCTTATGTAATGAAACCACGGCCTAAGAAGTGTTGAGTCAATACTGTTGACCACGCCCAAATTGTAAATAGGTGTAGACAGGTTATTTAAAGTCCGAAATTATTCTTTAATTATTTAAACTCAGTTTTGTCCCTCGACAAGGCATGATTTTTTTCTGATTATTTAAGTTTTTGAAAAAATTTTTCTCACTTCAGAGCCCATTTTTTAGCGCATATTACAAGATAATTAGAAATAATATCAATTAATATATTTTTTATTCGAGATCAAGATTCGAATTAATTCAAGTTTTTGTACTTGATATGAGAGAAATAAGAACTTCAGTCTCTATAATTTTTTTGAAGTTTGTCAGAAAAAACTTTTCGATAAAGATGCAGAGCAACTAAACTTATATCGCGAAAATCTACATAATTCTGATACCATGAATCGTATTTAAACTTTTTTGTGAAAATTATAATAACAATAGGAGGAAATATCCCCTATTGACACTTTTGTGAATATTCCGGTCCTACTACATGAAGCATAAAATAAAAGGAATAACACGCCTACGTTTTACTATAAATTCATATCTTTTTGATTACACGCCTACGCATTTTTTGTCAGCAGCATTCCCTAAACTTTAAAAGGGCAGTACTTAAAAACACACTGAATGTCCTAATCAGGGCCGGGATATTCACAAAAGTGTAAATAAGGGATATAATTCGAACTTGTCGTATAAAGTTTGAAATAGACCATGATAGGCGTGGTCTATGATGCGTTTTATCAAGCGTCCAAACAGCATGAAAAAAATAACTTGAGAAATTTGTCATTCAAATGTGTCATAGAGTTCGCAATTTTATTTTCTAAAATATTTTCAAAATTCAATAGGACATGTAGTTAAAACGATATTTCTTTCTTTTTTTGTTCCTTTGAGTCACTCATGTTGATATGACGAAGTAAATTAATTTTATTTTGCAAATTAGTTTTATTTTTTTGTCGATTTTTCGTAATTTCAGAATTGAAAATTATAAGACGAGTTAACGATCTTTTTGAACAAATTGAATAGTGATTTTTGAAATAGACAATTCGAGGCTCACTGTTGCTAAATTACCAATCAAAATTTAGTTTGCTTAAAAAAATGCAATATATTATATTTCAAAACCAAAAATTATTCCAACCAAATTATTCAAAATTTTTTGTGAGTTTCTAGCCTCAACGTTACAGACAATAATGAATACAAAGACCCTTTTAATTTTTGTAGGCTTGGAGTTAAAAATACAAACCCACATAAAGACTTGATGAGTTGAAGATTCAAACAAAACCGTTTTTTTGGGGAAATATCAATCGAAAACCGGAAGAGTTTGATCATAAATTATCAAGTTCAGAGTGATCAAAAAATAAATTACGACTTGGTTTTCGCGATTCGAGCAAATAGAGAAACTAGTTATAACAGTGATGAAAAGTTAAGCTATCGCAAAACGTTTATACTTTCGTAAACGTCTATTTCTTCACCGTGAGCTTTAATAATGACTAGAATATATCAGCTTTGTGTTGAAAAATGTATTCGGAGTTAAAAACATTGAATATTAGAACTTATCCGGATAAAAGTTTAGCCGGTTTTAACCCAAGATTAGAAACTTTGTCTCGGATAATCTCACCGTCAGTCAAGATTATCGTGGATAGAGTTAGACAGAGTAAGAAACACGGTTTGAAGCAACTGTCAAAGTGTTAGTATTGTACAAAATTTGCATTTTTTTAATGTGTTGTAGTCTATAACATATAGACTACCAGCAAAAATTTATAACTAACAGTACGCTATCGATGTCAAGATTAACATCCAGTAAACCTCAAGATTTCCAGCAATGCTGTATTTGTTTTCAACTGATTTATGAATGAATTTCGTATTTAAGACGCTTTCTTACTCGGTATTGCTTCAAAGGATCTTAGTATTTCAGTTTTGTTTTTCAAAACAATTTTAATAGTAGACTTTGCTAACAGTCTACCTATACATATTTTTAATACCATATATTCACACCCCCTTTCACACTATGTATGACATTTGGTCCGGGATCAGTAAAAGTAGTGTGCTATTTAGATAGAGGGGCCAAATCTTATACAGTGTGAAAAGAGATATACAGCAGGGTGCGGCGTATAGGTGAAACCCACGCAAAAACCTACGTAAGCATTCGCAATCGCCCACACATTTGAAAATAAAAACTTTTTTCCCTGACGTACGCGTATAGGTGAAAGGCAAAAGATAGGTTTTTTTTCAAAACTTCTTAGGCAAAAAGATAGGCGTTAGACTGTCCGCGATCTGAAAACTCGCGGACAGTCTAATAGGCGTTTTCGAAAAGTCAAAATACAGGCATATTTGAGAATTTTTATAAATGAAAAAACTATTCCATTAATTTTTAGTTTTAGCGTTTTATTTTATTAATCTAGTACAGTTGATTTTCTTTAAAAATCTGAACACAATATTTGTTCAAATAATTTCCCCGTCAATTATTTCATAAGCCATTTTCACGATAGCTATTTATTTTTTTTGTTTGAAAATCAAAGTTGAGACATCTTCTGGATATATTCTCTGCGATAATAAGTGCATGACATGTCATGACACCACAGTCAACACTATTTCTTTGTAGTGGTGTACTAATGACACAATTTAATTTCCAGTCTGGTCGATATAATTTAACCCTAAAAACGGCAAATTTCTTCCAATTAAGTGTAATAAATATTTTCTCCAGAATATTTAAATTCTCCGCATGGTACGAATCATAATATAATATTTTCTTTCTTAACTCGCAGACTTAAGACATGAATCTGTACCCAGACTCGATTTATGGCATACTTATAAATTGAGCCATATTAGCAAAGTTCCATTATCAACATTCATTTTTTAATAGCTTAAAATAATATTCAGCCAATTTGCTATACAATCGAAAGATCAAAAAAATTTTGGACGAATTTAAAAGCATTTAATGAGGATAAGAAAACAAAAAGTTGCGAAAAATTAACTTCAGTTACACACAAAAGTGCAATAATAAGATGAAATTAAACCTTAATTTATCTTTGCAATTACCTCATATAAAACTTCGAATGATTTTCTATCGCTCTGTTTAAAATAATTATATGTTTTCTACAAAATTCTCTAGTAAAATGACTCTTAAATTATTTTGGAATCTTATTTCTCGTAATGAGAAAGAGAGAGAGAAAGAAACACGCCTACGCATGAACCTCTCACTGATTCTTATGTAATCAGTATTTCAATTTTCGGGCTATCTTGTGATGGAATAGAAGTCTTAAAAAGTTTTAACGATTCTTTTAAGGGGTCTTCGAGATAATTCGAGTACTTTTTGAAATAAAACATAGTACTGATATACGGTATTTGAAAAAGTTTTCAAATTACATAAAAAAACTTTTGGATGAACTTTAGACGTTTTTAAGAAGTTTTTCACATCACACCAAAGTCTGAATAAAATCAAGTGACGAATAATTCAAAAATAAGGTTTGAAATATGTCATAGATAAATCCTTATTTCTCGAAAATAGATCACGTGACGTGTTTGGAAAATATAATTATGTTCAAAACTCTTAGATTAGGTCTTTATTGGCCCAAAAAAATTTCGGCGTAATTTGATCACTATTTGTTTACTTTAAACCAAAACCTTATTTCCTAATTTGAAGGTCACGTGATCGTTTTTGGACTTTGGTGTTATGGAAAAAAATCTTAGAAACTACTAAAAACTTTTTTCTTTTAAAAAGTGATTTAAGCAATTTTTGAAAAAAAATAGTACATTTTTTGCCGACCTTATTTTCTTGAATATACGGTCACGTGATCATTTTCTGGCTATCGTGTAATGTAAAAATGTCTTAGAATTTTTTTCTGATCACGATGAAAGGTTTAATTATGTGATTCAAAAATATTTGCGAAAAATAAGTACTGTAATACAGTTCAAATTTTCAAAAAAAACGCACAACCGTCATTTTGTTCCAAAGTTAATCGATAACTTTATAACTGATCTTGTCATTAATGATTAAGCGTCGTAAAATGCGATTAAATGCGATAATTTCATTGTCAAATATTCCAGACATATTCCACGGTTGACCATTCTCAAGCGTTCCGTATATCAAATTACCGTAAATTTCAAAGTTCATCGTAGAGACTCGTTAGTACCCTCAAAAGAATCGGAAGAGTCGACTTTTTGATGAAAATATTAGCAACTATGGGTCAATTATGTACTGAAAGGTCGCCAGAGAGCAACAATCTCCTTGTGAAATCTCAAAAATTTGACTATTTTTTGCTCTCTAGTAACCGTTCAGTACATAATTCACTTATAGTTGCTCATATTTTCATTAGAAAGTCGACCTCTCCGATTTTTTGAGGGTACTTACTTTTGAGAGTACAAGCTTCTACGATGATCTTGAAATTGGCCTTGAACCTTGTCATTAAAAATAATTATTTTTATTTTTAAGGAGTTGATTTTGTGAAAATTCTAATAAAAACATGCAATTTGTTTTGCAGTTTCAGTTCCCAAATTGGTGACGGTTTAATACTACACATTTTAAAATGTCAAATTAAGCCTTAATTAAGCCTTAATTAATTCGTATTACTTATGCCCTTAATTGTGTGTATTTTTATATTTTCTTATCACCATTTGATGCCTTTAAATTATTTTTTTAACATTTTGTTTTCATTAGATTCTAGGAGAGAGTTAATTGAATTACCGATAAAACAAAGTGAAAAATATATGTTTGATGATGAATCTAAGGTTATACCGTATAACTTATACGCTTGATTTAAACATCATGGTCACGCGTGACCATGAAAACATTGTGAATCCAGAAGTAGTTTTCCATTGTAGGAGTTAAATAAATGCATTCTATAAGCTAAATTCGAATTACTGCGTGAGTGAATTATCAAAAAAGTAGTTTCTGAGGTTTTCAAAGCAGTCACTTTTGCATTTGTGATGAAAAATTGAGCAAAAAATCAGCCTTAATTCTTACTCTGACTACCTTTTAAGTTAATTATCAATTCTAGATCTTGTTTTTTATTGATCAATCAGAGCGTATTTTCCAAGACGTCTCGCGTATAGCCTTTACGGTATAGGTGAAAGTACGCGTATAGGTGAAGGTTTTGAGCAAAAAACCTCTACGCCTATACGCCGCACGCTGCTGTACTTCGATTTGTCAAACAGCGTGCATTCTGGGTTCTCTTCCCGGTAACTTATAATTTCCCCCTTTGAAGGTATTGTCGCGATATGTCGTTCTCTTCAATATCTTCGACAATTTTTATCTGATTATTTTATAACGAAATTAAAGAAATGAAAATACCTTTATCTAGAATTTTTTATACGAACATTAAAGTTAATATATATTCAAAAATACTAAAAAAATCATTTTTGCACTTTTTTCACTCGACAACGAAAAAGTACCCTAATCCGATCTTTGTAGTACATAGTTTGTACCCTTGTCCGAATGATTCTTGGTCGAGCTGAGGTGTAAACAGTCAGTGTACTTCAAATCGTTCTACCGTGTATCATTAAAACCTTTATGCTGTTTGTTCATAATTATTTGACAAGTGTGTTAAAAGTACTGTAAATTGCTTGTTTAAATAATCAAGGAGTCCGTTAGGTTCGGAGCTATACTGTGTTTTGCTTCTAAAGATTCGTGGTAGTTTATGCTCGCAATAAGTTATTAACCGTTAAAAATAGATAAAATTACCCAGAAATCAAAACAGTTACGCAAAACAGATTCGTGGTAGTTTATGCTCGCAATAAGTTATTAACCGTTAAAAATAAATAAAATTACCCAGAAATCAAAACAGTGTAGCACCCAGAACCCTCTCAAACGCCCTAAAATTTCGTGGCAGATCAAAGATGGTCGCAAGCTTTATAAAGAATTGGGATCAATAAGGTTAGAGCACTAAAACTTATTACCACGCCTTGGTTGATGTTTATTCTTAAAAACCTGAAGTATTCTACTATATTTTCGTTAAACTTGAATTATATTATTTTATTACAAAGTCTAAATGCATATCAGATTTGCCATATATATCTCATATTTTTTTCTAAATTAGAAATTTAATATAGTTTCGGTTCAAGATTAGAAAGATCTACAAGATTATACATATATAAAAAAAACGGGGCGCCAGCCCCGTTTTTTTATAGTTTATATCCAAAGAATTGATTCATCTTTCTTTATCTAAATTCCTTTTGGTCCCAGACCATTTTCAAGTCATTAAGGACTGAGCGTCGTGGACTAGCGCGGCCATCTAGCACCTTTTGAAAGGCCATCTAAAAACTCAGAAAAGAAAGAAAAATTGTAAATTAAATTCGAAAATATGAATGTTCTCTGGAATTTAATTTGCATTATCTCAAAGCTTAAATTCGAAAATTTAGGTAGAAACTGAAAAAAACTCATTGAGATATTAAAATACACTAGTATCAGGAAATTGTTATCGTAATATTTTGGCAAAAAATTGAAAAAAAACTGTTAATTAACATAAAAGATTGGCTGGTCTTATTCAAAAAATGATTAATTTATTCAAAAATTAAAAATGTATTCAAATTAGAGACATCAAATTTCCGATTATAATAATTTGATTAAATACAATTTAATTAAAACGTACGGTTTGTTTATTGTAAAATAATAGAAACAATTGTGCTTTTTTTTTGATCGATAGTAACCTTTTGATAGATTTATTATAGATAAATAATAGTTTTTTGAAAATTGGTGAGTTTCTTTGAAACAACACCTGCGTCAGAAGCTGATAGAATTTGTGATAAGCGGTCTAGTTGAAATAAGCTTGAGGTGTAAAAATAAAACTTTCATGGCATGGCCATGGCATACATATTTTGAGAAACAGTCGTTAAAAAATTAAAACAGATAGTTTTTAAGACTCGTTGTGAAATGAAAAAATATATAATGTAATTGATAACGAGAGAAATAACGTTGAAAATTTTATTGTTATTTCTTCGTGGATTTAAGTTTATCCAGATCATCATGCAGCTGTTTAATTAAAATTTATCAGCCAAATATCGAATCGTAGCTCACGGTTGATTTTTGAAAATGTAAAATTTGATTTTTAGCATCTGCAACTCTTTTTCTTGGCAGTTAATTTTGAAAGGTTCATTCAAGGAATTTTCAGTTCATTCTCTTTCCGCTTTAATTTCGATTTGAAATTGATTTTTAATTGAATTTTCAAAGCTTAGGAGATGTGTCCGCAAAAGTTGGCCTGAAAATCTGATAAAGTTAACTAACCACCCTAAAAAAAACACCGATTGGTGATATTCTCGTCGTAAATACCACTTTTCTAAGGTTATCTACTGTATTTTTAGTAAAAGTCAGACAAAAAAACCACCGCGCAATATTTTTTGCTCATGAGAATCCGCTCAATTTTACACATTGAATGAAGTTGATCGCGATATTGTAATTAAGAGAAATGGTACCTTCGTTTTCGACTTTGCCGCCCTCTTGTGGGAGCAAGGAACCGATGATTAAAAAGCGATAATTACCATCACGATCGTTTTTTGTGGCGTCGGTTTAGTACTATATTAGATTTCCAGGGCTATGTTTTCTGCGGGACACTACCCCCTTAATGTTAAAGTTTGGCTAGCCTGAAGGCAGTGTCAAAGCTTTAATAAAATTATTTTGCACCTCAGCCTTAACTCCCAAATTTTTACCCGAGAATAACTCTAGGAAGGACAGATTTACCGTTATTCACAAAAAAACAATCTCCCCCTGATCGATAAGCAAAATTGTCTATTTTAAAAAATATAATCATTTTTGGGTGATCTGCGCATCCCCAAAACGATTATATTGTATAAATTTAAATTTTTAACTTAATTTCTTTGATTCTTTAACAAAATTTATTTTTTTTATGGGAAAATCCTACTGAAAACACGAAATAGAAATTTTAATTGCAAAAATTTTGAAATTATGATAGGACATTTAAGATCTTTGTTCAAAAGAATTTTTTAACAAAAAACATTAAGGTTAAATTTCAACTTTTGTTTATAAAAAATGTAGATTTTTATACAATTACCAAATAAAATTTCAGCTGCTCAAAATTTTTAATTCTATTAAACAAATAATTCTAAAATTAAAATATTTGTTTTCTAACAAATTTTAATTTTTCTAATATATTTCAAAATTCACAAAAAATGCATCAACAAAGTTTAATTTATGTAATTTAAATATTCATTTTTCAATCAGACTAAATTTTTAATTAATTAAATTTGTGGATCAAATTTATTTTGCAGATGAAATCTCAAATTCGGACCCAGGAAATTTTATAGATATATGTCGATATGATGCCGAGTGACTAAATATCCTCTTCCCTTATTCTTTGAAAATGGCAAATAGGATATTTTAAGTTACTCGGCAATGCCGACGGCTTCATTGATGATATATTAAAATTATTAGTTTAAAAATGTTTGTGAAAAAGGTTTTCAGGAAGACCCAATCGACTGTGAAATTTTGTCAAACAACAAATCAAAACAATGTTCCAAATTTTTGAAAAAATTAAAAATAAAATTTTTCGGTAGTAAATCTAATTTGCTGTTCGTTATAACCATTTGGAATAAGATTTTCATCAAACTTTTAAAAGATCCAACGAGAAAAAATATCCGTGTTATCGCAAAAGACGCAGACCAAGTTTCAAATCGGCAATGATAATATTTTTGTCAGCTCTGAATGAGATTTTTTCAACATTTAAAATCTGTATCATTTCCTGTTCTGAAGTGATAACACTACAAAGAATCAATCTGGATTGATACACGTTTATTCTTAAAGAAAAAATAGGCGTTGAAACCTTACCCAATCTTATCATACGGTAATACATTTTCATTATCGGAGCAGTAACGTTCGAAAACCGTTTCTATTTTGATATCTTTAATTGGTGTCAATTTAAAAATACACATTAATTAGGAAAACGTTGTTCAATAATTATTAAAAATTTAATTTAGAATGTTTCCAAATTGGAAAGTCCAAATTCTCATTTTTTCAGTTATGAAGAACAATGTTCGAAATTAATCTCCCCATTAAATCAAACTGAGCTTTTTTTTCTTCCAATTTAGAAAATGAATTCCATACCCCAAATGCTGCATGGAAAGCTCAAGTCAAATGTTGTTAAATTTTGCGTGCGTATTATTGGCTGATGCTTAATATACTTTAGGCAAATAGAGACTCTATTAACTGTTACCTCGACCAAATCTCACGAATTTTGCAGAAAAATATTTTGCCCTTATTCTCGAAAATTAATTCAATCCCGCAACATTCAAACCACACCAGGCTGGTTAAAAAAAACAATAACCATGTTTTGTTTGACAAGACTCAATTCGAGATACTTTGTTTAAGATCTAGTTTAATTTTCACAATTCTTATGATAAATTTTTTTTCGTGCTTTTTCAAAATGGCCATATAAAAGAATAAGGCCCGTTTTCTGTAAAAAAATGTTTTCTGCAGGCATTTCTAGATTTCCCACTTCTCAAAGTCTACCTCATTTTTTCTGTGAAACAAATCTTTAATTTTGAAAATGCGTGAAAACTGAAACATGTCAAGTACAGTCCCTACCCCTCGAAATGCCAAAAAAAAATCCAAAAAAAGGCATTTCAAGCGGGGCCCCAAAGGTGATAATGCGCATTCAAAGGGGCATGCCTTTTCTAGAGAAAAATATGTTTTTTTCTTGATATTTTTATGTCTTTTTCGATTCTATTGAAACAATTCTACACAAAATACGAATTGTGCGTTCGCATGAATAACTTCTAGTTTCAAAGACTATAAAAAATTAAAAATTTTCTAGAAATTTTTAAAATTTCTATAAATACGAATAGATTTCAGAAAACAATTAAGCGGTCTTTTATTCATAAATTAATTTACGAGGAATACAGTGGAAGTCGGTGCCTAATAAATTAATGATGTTTAAAAGTTTAAATAAATGGGTCAACTATTAAAATAAGGCAATTGAATGCGAGATTTTAAGCCTCTATTATTATTATTATTATTGGTTGTTTTATTCGCACTTCAATGGGTACAGAGTGGCTACGACAGATTAACCAAAGAATAATTTGTTTAAATACAGTATGTCGTTGGGATGTGCATACAGTAGTACAGTTATAAAATATATAAGTTCATTCACCTGGTATAATCCATTTAAGCATTATTATATAAATTTAGTTAAATTTTATCCATGGACAACGGGACCATATATTCGCCCCTAGCCTTATGAGTCATAAACAATAATCTCGTCTTCTGAAGTAATGATGAGTAACCAGTTTTGAAAAAACCTTCTCATTGGGTAGTCATGTTCTATCCGTCATTTAAAACACCACTATTTCCATATCATAAAATGTTAGAGGAAAGCAAACTGAACGCCCTTTAAACGTTAAATATATGTGCGACTTTTAATTTGAGCATAATTTTTATCAAAGTCCAAAATTTAAATAAGTGTTCCATATTTTGTCCTTTATTAGTACTCATGAAACAATAAAACTATTAAATGATTTTAGTTGTTTTCATATAAAAAAAACAACTATAGTAACATTATTTAGATTTTATCAAAAAAAATAAAAATAAAATTATGCAGTGAAGGGGAAAAAAGGTTCAATGGGAAAGACGGATAATCCTCGATCTCATAAGTGCCTAGTCGTTGATTATTGATGATGAGAAAGGCTGTAGTGAGGGATGTGAGAGAATTCGGTGGATACTGATGAGTGTGAGTTCAATGGTACGTGATGACTCATATAATCTAAAAAATTATGGTTATTAGTTATGGCATTATTATCATACATTGTTTGCTTCAATTTTTAATATTTTCGAAGGTTTCTGGAGTATCAATAAGTCTAGCAATTACTTGTCTCTGCTATTTGGTTGTACCGAATTTTTCAGAAAAATAAGTACTGTCATAGTTGTCTAAGCGGCGTTTCTGAAAAGTTTTCAAACGTCCGCCTAGCGCACAGAGACAAATTTTCGTCTGAAAAATGCGGGAAGTTCTACCAATAAAACTCGGAAAAATGTTATAGCCTATAGGGTATATTACGTTGTGACAAAATAGAGACTTGAGGGTGTTTAAAAAATCCACGTCGCTTAGACAACTATGACAGTAGCCAAATAAGACTGCGTTTTTTTTCGACCGCTGTCTATTAAAAATCATGTATGTTCTTTTTTTTTGTGCTATGTCAACTATTACGCTTTGAGTATTTTCTCGTAATTTTGTTTATAATTTTTTACAAAAGCAGACCTTATATATGCAGTTATTTTTAGTCTCATACTGACAATTAAACAAAATAAACCCTTTTGCGCGCCAAAAACGATCGGAATATCATTCTTGCCAGGTTTTTTTTGGGATTTTGGGGGAACCGGGTAGAGCATAATTCAAAGAAAATTTTTGACCGTAAAGAGTAGATTGCGTACTGTGCAAAAATTAAATTATGCATTTTAAGGGGGTGAAAGTCTTTTCAGAAAAAAACAGGGCATTTCGAGGGGTTGAAGGGGATTATTCGCATTTCGAGGGGTAGCGGACTGTAATAAACATTTTACATTATTATAATAAGAGCTAACTATTTTAGTATATCGGTGAAATTTTTACTTAAAATCCATTGAAAGCGAGAAACATACAGTCTCTTTCAAAAGTGACATGGTCTAAACGTTTCAGACATAAGTTAAATTACATGGTCACATTATGTGACCTATCTAGAACTGATCAAACTAATCGCCTTTAGCATTACTTGACGTATCTCATGAGGTTAAAACCTAAGACTTCGAAGTATGTTTTGGTTTCAACGCCCCTAAGTGATTAGTTCTCGACAAAACATTCCAGTTGGCTTTTAAATTATTCCTAGTCCGGCCACATTCACAAAAAATTTGGAACACAACTTACGGTTACCGTGCGTTTTTTCGAAAAGATTATCAACGATCCTTTGAAAAACAGTTAATTTTGGTGTCCTCGGAGTGCGGGACTCGGAGTGACCAAAATAAAGACAAAGATTTCCTAGTTTTCCTTTGGGTGAAAAAAGTTCAAAATTTTGGTCACTCCGAGTGCCCGGGTCGGAGTGACCAAAAATCTTAAAAACCTTTATGTTTTTCTTGAATAGTATCCAAAGTTCAAAATTTAGGTCACTCCGACAAAATCGGAAATATTTATCGAAATTAATTTTTCTAGAAATTGAAATAGTTCAAACCTGATTGCTTAAAAAACTGTCACGTCAATAATCTGGAAATTTTCAATCTTTAAAATTTACACTTTTCATAGCTTTTAATAATTTATTAAATCCAAATATCGTTAAACTTGAAAGATTCTCCTTTATAGCTAATTGCTATCAGTTGCGCTCTGTGTGATCGTTTATTTGCGACCATAATAATATTCACATTCAAATTGCTCATCGCAACGCGTTTGAAGAATTTTCAAAATGCACGGCATTCGAAAATACTGGAATGTGAAACCGAAAAAACTTTTCTGCGTTTTTGCGGATATTTACCGAAAAAATTACTTTAAAGTGCATGAACGTTTTTTTGGAAAGTTTTTTCGAATTACGCCGATTTGTGTAACAAACCAGTTTTCCGAATAATGGATCAGGTTGAAGGTTTGCAAACAAATTCAACGATTTTTTTACAATACTTATCTGGAAAACTATCACGCCTCTGGAACAAAACCGCTTTATTAATTACCAGTGGGTTGAGACAATGGCAACAGTAAGACCAATAGGCAACACTTTTTCGCAAATGGAGATTTTTTCAGACCTATGGACCAATGAGCAACATTTTTTCGGAAGCTCGTGATGGTTGACCATTAGTTCTTCACCCACTGTAGTAAGTTCAAGTAATGTAAAAACTTAAATTTTTGATTCCGACCTCTAAATCGAGAAACTCCTAAACAGTGTTCTTACATAAAAGTCTCCCGAGGTTTGTGAAAAATTGGATAATTTGGTCCCAAATTATCAAGGAATGGCATCCATTTATATTTCATGTGACAAAAGTCTTATTTGATGACACTAACCTACTTACCGAAAACTCTTAATTATTT
This sequence comes from Oikopleura vanhoeffeni, assembly GCA_004367855.1. Taxonomy (NCBI): domain Eukaryota; kingdom Metazoa; phylum Chordata; class Appendicularia; order Copelata; family Oikopleuridae; genus Oikopleura; species Oikopleura vanhoeffeni. The sequence goes on along the minus strand of SCLH01001813.1, from coordinate 10,300 downwards.
ATTTAAAAACAACAATCGCGTCAACACATTTCCATCAGAAGGTATTTCAAAGCGATTGCTTGCCTCAACCTGCCACGCAGCGTGTTTTCAGAACACGAGACAAAAAATATTTTGGGGAAGTGTCATTTTGGCCGGCCGGCGGGAATATCGAAACAAGACCCCTATACTTCCCCTTTATTTCAATTTCAAGATTGCGGGTTGAGTTCTAGAAATTTCTCATCAGACCGGAAATGCATTTATTAGGCATTCGATTTTTTTGTTTAATGCATGTTAAAAAACAGTTACTGAACAAGATAAGGATTCAAATATACTTAACTAGAAAATATAATCGTTTGCAAGAATGGACATTTTTATTGAGATAAAAATTAAAAAAATAAATTTTTACATTTTTTTATTTTTTATTTTATCGCTCTGGGAAAAATGTACCACTCTCCCCGATGCCACCCCCTTAAAGATAAGTGATAGCTTTATGAAACCGATTTTGACTTCTGAAATTCCTTATTTCAAATGGTCTGTATTTATTAAGTAAAAAATAAAAAAAGCATCGCAGTCGCAATACTTATCCGGGCACATTCATCGCTTTACAAGATTATTGCGCCTGATTGTTATTGCGGCTGTGGATGCCTTATCTTCCAAGGCTATAGTACAATATGATTTACTTGAAACCTTTATGTAAGGAAAAGCCAGAATATTCAACTTTTATATCCGGTAGGCAAAATTCCAAGGAAATAAAAAATAATTAGATCTCAAAGCCAAAATTTTTATGCTTTGCAGCAAATTATATCAATGAAATATATATGGAAAAAATGAAGTTGAACAAAAAATAAAAAAATCATTAATACAAGATCAGTTATAAAGTTATCAATTAAACTTTAGAACAAAATGACGTTTGTGCGTTTTTTCACCATGTAGACATTGCCAAAAATTGATCACGTGACCTTCAAATTAAGAATAAAATTTTGGTTTAATTTAACAAATAATACTCAAATTTTACGCCGGAAAAATTTTTTGGGGCAATAAAACCTGATTTAAAGGTTTTGAGCATAATGATAATTTTCTAAAAAGCGTCACGTGATCTTATGTTTTCAGACATAAGAATTAATATATGACATATTCCAGACCTTTATTATTTTTTCGATTATTTTCCGTTCACGTGTTATTAGGACTTTGTGTAATGAGAAAAAAAGTTCTTAAAAACGTTTGAAGTCATCAACAAATGGTTTTTGACGTGATTTGAGTTTACTCTTTTTCAAATTACTCCGGTATATGGGGCTATCGGTATATCAAATTATGGTCAATTTCACAAGTTCATCTTAGAGACTTGTAAGTTCCCTTCAAAAATCGAATGGCTCGACTTTGAAGAAAATATTAGCAACTATGGCGTCAACAATGTACTGAAAGGGCGCCAGAGAGCCAAAAATCCCACTTGAAAAATCTTGACCATTTTGCTCTCTTGTGACCTTTAAGTACCTAGTTGACCCATAGTTGCTAATATTGGCATTGAGAAAATTACCCCTCCCGATTATTTTGGTGATACGTTCAAGTTTATACAATGAACTTGAATTGACCTTGGTTTGATATGACGTAGTTTAAAATATAAATAAACGTTTAAATTCCATTATTATTATAGCACTTTTGTGTTGTAACTGGAGAAATTTCGCAAACTTTTTATTGCAAATGTCTGAATTGTATTAAAGATGCGGCGAAAGCTAGATGGCCGAAATCAAGTCTGGGGTACAGACTCACTGCTAAAGTCTACGAGTTAACTCCCGTAGTGGCCGACAATCTCTGGAACCCGTGTGTCTTTGCACCATCCCGTCGGTGTGCATTTGCACATCAAGCATATAACCGACTTATCATTATCAACATATATTTTTCTATGATAATATATATACAAAGAATTTTCTACTGTCCTATAAAAAACAATTTTTAAAAAAGTTTATTTAAAAAGTCATCCAAATGTGGCATAAGAAAATTAAAAACTCTCTCATTTCGCCGTTATGCTGACAAACAAGTGGCCTAATAACACGAATTTGGGTTAATTTGACCATTTTTTAAAAGTTGAAATATTTTTATTTAAACCGTTCACCAATTTGGGTATGTAATCTGCCAAAAAAATTGAATGTTTTAAACAAAATTCTGTAGTAAAATGACTCTTAAATTTTTTGTCGGACGATTTATTTCTCTCTTCTTTCTGTCGCCTACGCATGTCTTATTTCATCCTATATTTTCGGAAGTTGGACTTCTAGAATGCTCTATTTAAAACCGGGAGGCCCAATTTAAATTGCAATAAAGTCTAGAAATTCGTGACGATTCTTTTAAGGGGTCTTCCACGTGATTTGAGTACTTTTTGAAAAAACATAGTACAGTAATTGGAAAAGTACTCAATCGATTAAGGGGTGCCATAAACCCTGCAGACTGGAGTCATTATAACTGACGGAAAAATAATAAGTCAGTATATGTTTTTATGCTTATTATAGTTAGCTGAGCGATATAAATATGTTTTCACGTGATAAAATATTTTTAATTCATTTTTTAGGAAAGATTTGAGTCGAGTTTTCATTTTGTGAAATCGTAAAAAATTTGAAAAAAACAAAGGAAATATGAAAATTTTTCCATATTTTTCGGCCAAATTTTGTCTGTTCTATTATATTTAAAATCTGTGACAAAAACGAAAAAAAAAAATGGCTACTTTTACTTTCTTCAAAAACGCCTACATATTTCTGACAAGCCGTTTGAAAAATCACAAAATCTTTTAATTTCACCTTCTGTTCGAAACTTTATGGAAATATATGAAAATTTTCCGAAATCATGTCCAAAATTATAATTCGTGGTTTTTCGAATTATCAATAAAAAAATCAGGTAGAATCAATTATTTAATTGTTATGTATCTATTAAATATCCGTTATGTCAATAATGAGTTGGTCGCGCGATTTCATTTCTAAAAAACTACGATAAAAATTTTTAACACTCGGCGTGTACACTCGATAAGTGCCATTTGGCATAAATATTTAAAAATTTTATGCTGGTCAAAAAGTCTTAATAAAAATTGTGGGTTAATAGGCGCATTTCTTAGATTAGTAAGAACATTGTTTTGATATCAAAACGCCAATTGAAGGTCAATTTTTATCTCAAAAAAAAGTTGTTTTCTCTACTTTTTGCCATTTTTGACCATTTTCATGGGAAAAAAACTTTCATATCAGGAAATTTTTTAATTCAACATTAAAAACAAGACTTTTTAGCGGCATTACACCCGACCCATGTCAGAAGTTTATAATATCGTCTTCAAAAAAATTCTGATGGTCGGGGTTAAGTTGGAAATGGAGTTTCCAATGAAAAGTTCGTTTTTTATATTTTCACAGTAGGCAGTTATGTTAAGAAATTAAATATTAACGTTTGCAAGAATGAACACTTTTTTTGAAGATAAAAATAAAAAAAAAATTTTCACATGTCTGTTTTCTTTCATTGTATCGCTCTGAAAATTGTACCAATCTGCAGGACTGATGGCGCACTCTCTTAAAGGCCATTGCACACGGGATGGTGCAAAAGACACTACGGGAGTTAAGGGTGCTCAGGTGAAGATTTTTTGGTCAGTTTTCACTCGTGATCATGGAAAGATACTCTGGGAGTTAACCCTTGAATTTTAATTCACTGTTATTTTTTAAAATAAATTGTCAACTTTAAAATTATTTGTTTACTGGTTTTTCGCAAAATATGGGCAGATAAGAGTTTAAAAAAATTGCGAATAACTCGCGATTTGATTGGACCTGCAATGAATCATAGGCCTATGATGGTCAGGTCCAGAGTTTATGTTGTTCAGCTAATAGTTCATTAATTTTGGTCACTTCGAGTTGCGACCGGAGTGACAATTATTGAAGCTCGAGACTGACCAAATATTTTTGGTACTCGAGTGCGCACTCGAAGTGACCAAAATTAAAATCTCCCCTTATCAAAATGGCTTGAAAAAAATGACAATGTGAAATGGGGTCAAGCACGGCGAACAAAATTTTGGTCCACTCCGAGTCCCCCTTAATTTTACCGTTTTTATTTCACAGATAAAATCTCTAATAAGATTACAGTTTCATTTGACTTGATTGAAGCTAAATCTGTTGTAATGTATTTTCATTGTTTTGTTTTTAGGTTGGTTATGCTTTTCATTATTAACATTAAAATGCTATGATAAAAAAAAACGTTAGAAACAATTATTATTGTTGTTTATTCGCACTCAAAGGTACAGAGTTGGCTACGACTTTAGCAAGTATACGTGCGCAAGCTTCTTAGTATGTGCTGATTGGGGCAGCTTTAAATATTAATTCTGTTAAAAGTTTTTATTTTACCCTTAATAAAGTAAGAAACGCGAATTTTACGCATTTTCAAGAAATCTGATTATAATTATTACTTCAATTTAAAATTTCTTGTTTATATCGATTACGGGGTCCTCTGGTCATGATTAGCCACTTTTTTCCACCCACGTTTCTTTTAGCGTCCACGGAAAGAGATCGTTTTTAGATCTGGGGGTCCACTGGTCATGATTAGACGTTTTTTTAGTTTGAGGGTTCCACGGGTCATGATTAGACGTTTTTCAGTTTGGGGTCCCACGGTCATGCATTAGACGTTTTTTTAGTTTGGGGCGTCCACTGGTCATTGATTAGACGTTTTTTTTAGTTTTTGGGGTTCCACTGGTCATGATTAGACGTTTTTAAGTTTTCGGTAGGGGGCGCCATTCGAGCTCTACAAACTAAATCGCAAAATAGGTCTTCACCTTGGGGATCGCATGAAGATAAAAAGTCGTATTGGATCGGATCTGAGGGTGGGGTAAAATAAAAACTTTATTGGATCGGATCGTATCGGAGGGGGGATGAAATTTTAACTGTATTAGATCGAATTCGTTTACACTTTGCATTCATTCTCGATCTAACTAGTCTGTTCCGAGCAAAAATTCAGCTATTGTTAAAAAAGCCCATAACCATGAAACTAAGGGATCTATGGAAGTTTTTCACGCTTGGAAATTTTTGTCGAAAATATTTTTTGGTCCAATTACTGGCGGCGCTGTTTTTTTAGTGCTCAAGGTATATTTTAAAAAATGCAAATTTACAGGCTTACTTCGCAATTCCTACTCACCTTTTTTGGGGTAGAAACGTATAATTATGCTCCAGATTTGACACCTAAAAATTTTATGAAGAACCATGTCCACGTTCTCTCTCCACAAAAAATGGAGGTGCCGAAACTTAAATAAAATGATCAAAGATTGTGGAGCATCGATTTTGTTGGAACCGGTATTAGCAGCTGAAGTTCTTTTAATAAACCACAGGTTGGTGCTAAAGGCTCATACTATTTTTTGTGGTGTAAACAACACCACGCGTTTCAGCATTTATTTAAAATGTTAAACATTTGAAATAAATAGAGATAGGCATTAGAAAAGAAATTTATGGAGATTCATTTTAATTTATTTTCAGAAAAAAATTTCGAAAAATTTTGCTGAATTGGTTGAAAATAAAGCTGCTGAAATTCAGGCAGCTGTGATAGTCACTTCGACCCGAAAATTAAACTGTAGGGTTAAATATAAACTAGAAAACCATACTTTTGAAAATTTTCACGAATCAGAATTGGGAATTCAGGGTATCAGAACGAAAAAAAAATGGTCCATTTTTCAATTTTACGAAATTTAGTTATTCAGAATGTGATTGGTGAAAGGCTAACACTCAAAATAAATCAAGAACCAGTTAATTTTTTTTTTCCCCAAAAAAAAAAAAAAAAAAAAAAAAAACCCCAAAAATTTTTTCGAAAGGGGATCCATTTAAACTTTATTTTTTCAAAGAAAAATGCAAAATTTTGTTTATTGCTGTGATGTAAGAAAAATAAAAAGTGCTCATAAAATCACTTTGAACCCCTGAAAGGAAACAACAGGTGGAAATTAGACAGGAAAACCTATTTTAAAAGTTTATACAATGGTCGGAAACAGGTAAGGGAGTAATGGTGCATTTTAAAGACCAAAAAAAACAGGGATTTTCAGCGTCGCCTCAATGAATACTAGAAAAAGCACGGAACAAATTGGATTTCAGGTTCAGATAATTGAACAATAATATTGCGTCACAAGACAATCGGAGGCCTCTGATTGGCCGACAATCAGAACGACCTTTCCAAAAGTGGAAAATATTTTCACTGCAAAAGCCTACTCATTCTCCAGTTTTAATGATAAAGAATTACTTTCTAGTTTTTATCGACCACAGAAAAACTGTGAACAGAACCAAAAGGTCCGTTTGCTCATTAAAAACTTCATCGGAGCTTAATAGCAAAAAAACTGGTTTTTTTGGCCTTATTTTTAGTGCCGTCGGGGAAAATACTCCCTGGATTTGAGAAGGAAACTTAATACGTGGTGGTATGAAATACGATCCTTAATTAAGGATACTGGGCAGACCCAAAGAGCCACCAATTTTGCATTTTTTGTAGCTCGTTATTTGTTAAATAGCGATTCAAATTCTCAAAAATTCCGAAATTTTAAAAAATTAAAGAAATATTTTCTCAAAATTTGGAAATAAAATACTTTTTTTCATGACAAATGAAAATAAAAAGACTTCTTAATAAGAAGTTCTTTACATCTAATTTTTGTCCTTCTTTACAGAGAAAAAACAATTCAAGATATAAACTAGAAAATTTCATGTCTGGCAGTCTCTAAAATGCGACCAGTTTACTCCTTAAGGGAGTGGTCCGGTGTCGCTGATTTGAGCCTTCTTGCACGGTCGATTTCCCGCCAAACTAGCCAAAATACGCCAAAACCAGTCTGTCGCGTGCTGACATTTCCTCCTACAGTCGCAAAAACCACTTAGGTTACTATCAATACCCCGGCCAACAACAACCTTCGTCGTAACTTTTGGTAAAAAATCGAAAAAACTCTCCGCTCGGACCTAATCCAGCCTTTGCGGTGATTTGATGCCACAAATTGAGAATTTTTACCGTTATATTTTCATAAGGAGGAGTAGGGCTTTTTGCGTGAGGCTCCAACCAATACGTGTTTTGCACCACTAGGGGCAAAATTTTCGAAATTTTTCTTCGCGCTCGGCAGGCTGCGCATTTATATTTGAAAGTTTGAATCGTCAGTAAATTAACAAGAAAAAAGTGATGAGGAATGAATGAGGGAGTAGACTTTTCAGTGCTTTTAGGGGCGCCTACTAAAAATCATTTCTGAACGTAGTTGATGGTATCACGATCGCTCGGATAGGTACTGGCATCTTCCTTAGTGTTATACTACGTATTTGGAAAAAAAATAATTATTTCTGAAGCCAGGTTTCTCAGAACTTCACTTGAAAATGTGTAAAAAAGAGCCAATTATCGTCGCCTCACAGTCCTTAACAGTTAATTCTGATACATGATTCCACCTACGCCGACACCTACGCATTTAAAAGCTTTCTCTTAAAAAAACACGCCGTTCGTACCTTCTCCTTCAATTTTCATCATTTTGTCTTATTTACAGTGTATTTTTTCGTGTTGAGGCGCTGGAGAAAGCCTAACAAATACATTGCAAAATTCCTTTTGTTTTGTAAAATTTTGCTTTCGGCGGCAAAAAACAAACAAAAAAATTATTGCATTTATTTATGATTTAAATGTGAAAGTGCGCTATTTTTGACCGGTACCGAGTTAAAAATTGCAGGTAAAATCCCTACAAAAGTGTTTGTATTTACGGTTAAAAATTTTGAAGCATTTTTCTGTTTTTTAAAATTTGTCAAAATTTTTAGCGCTCAAATGAAAAGTTAACATGCCGCCCCGCCCAAAGAGACGCCGAATCAAAATTTCTAAAAAAAACTGTGGCTGTTTGTTCATTGTTAAACAAGTCTTGGTGCTTTCAGATGCCAGTTTGGAGTCGAACTGATATTTAAAACTGGTGGAGGAGATTGCTTTAGCCTGAGCTCCTCAAACTGACCATTCAAATTTTGTTTTTACGGCTTATTTTCGTCTTCGCTGAAAGGCAAAATGTTAAAAACGAAAAGCGCTTTTGATTATTTGTTAGGCTGTCTCGAGGGCCCTGACACAAAAAAAAATGATTGACAAATTGAAGGGCAGAGTAGGTCGAACTGCGTGTTTTTTAAGAAGCTTTTTAAAGCATTAGGATGGACCTCGGTGGGGATTGCACTATGCGATTACTGTTTTATAGCTCAAAATTTACGCGAAGGTTGGTTTTGTTTAGTTACAAAATGTTTTTGGAATAATCACCTTTGCTAGTGTTGGCGGGAAATGACCTTGAAGAGGCTTCAAAATCAGCCACAAACCCTCCCTTAAGGCATGCGTATGGTCCGCCTGGTTTATAACGGTCTTAGAGCCAATATAAATGCCACAAAATGACCCGGGTAGATAACCAGTGAACAAGCCGACCAAATCAGGTTTTTTCAGTCTAATTTTAAAGGTCTATTTTTGAGTCTCCTGTGTTTGCGTAGGTGCGCATCAGTATCAGATTACTTTACTTTTCCAACAACCATGATCTTGCAAGAGTTGTTCTCCAAGGCGTAAAAAGTTTTGATATTTACTCTGGTTCTGTTGTTTGACAATCGGCATAGAAAAACTCCAAATCAGCAACGCCAACTTTCCTTAAGGGGGTGTGTTAGTGTTTTTGAATTTGGGGGGCTTCGTACGGCGGGATATAGATTTACAGATGAGACATTTCTGAGCAGTACAAATGAAAGATCATATCCTGTAAGTTCAAGATTCCATTTGACAGCTTCGTACCACTTCGAGCAACCATCTGGTTAAACCGCGTTCAAACAAGCGTCCCTCAGCTTCTTTTGACGAAAAAAGGATCCTAGGGCTACATCGGGAAATTTTGGATATTTCGTGGGAAGTGCTGGTGGAAATGTTTGAATTAATGAACCAGGGAGTTTTTTTCGATTTCGCCCTCAGCGGGCCAGCAAATCGGGTCGAGGTGACGAAAAATGGCAGTTTTGAGACATTTGTCTAAAAGCGTGTTTTCTGTAGGAAAAGGCTAGAAATGCCAGTTTTTGGAGATAATGAGAGCCTAAATGTATCTCGAAGAGTGTCCAGGGAGCCTTTTCTTTGGAATTGTCTCATCATATAGGCTGTCAATCGTGAGAAAGCTGCGCGAAAAATGACATTTTGAGAATAAAAAGTGATAAATTAGAAAATTTAAAGAATGGTCACAGAAAAGAGAGTTCCTTGAGTATGTTTTGCTTGGAAAAACGGATATTAGCAACTATGATCTGATTTTCAATTTACACACAGTGCTAGAGAACAAATCATAATTTTAATGAAAAGCTGTAATTTTTTTAGCTAAGATCCGTTGTTGTCAAAATTCCAGACCCTAGTTTGCTAATATCGTTTCAGAAATTCGGATACTCAAGAATTCTTTTGGTTGACATTTAAAATTTTCTAATTATCACTTTTATTCTCAAAAATTGCCATTTTAGCGCACTTTTCACGATTGACAGCCTATAAGAGTCGAAAATTAAAAAAAAAACTTCCTGGACCACTCTTTGGGAGTACAGTTGAGGCTCTTATATTCGAAAATGGCATTTCTAGGCTTTGTCTACAGGAAAAGCCTTTAAACAAAAAAGGTTCTCAAAAAATGCCACTTTTCGTCACCTGTCGACCAATTGTGCTGGACCGGTGAGGGCGAAATCGGAAAAAAATAGGCACCTGAAATTAAAAATTCAACATTTCCACCCAGGACTTCCACGAAATATCTAAAATTTCCGATGTTAAGCCCCTAGGGTCCTTGGTTCGTTGAAAAAAAAAGCTGAGGGACGCTTCTTTAACCGCGGTTAACCAGATCGGTTGGTCCGAAGGGGTTTACGTTTAAACCTGTCAAATGGGGAATCCCGAGGATTAAAAGGATAGATCTTCATTTGTACTTCCTCGAGAAATGTCTCAATCTTAATTTATTCGTCCAGCCGTACCGAAGCCTCCCAAATCCCAAAAAATGACTAAACATCCACCCCCTTAAGGGAGTGAGTGACGATATCTGAAGGTTTTCAAACAGGACTATATGCATCGAACCTTTTTTTGTAGAGAATTTCCAACCAGTAGTTTAACTTATTTATTTTTTTTTAATTTTTAAATTTTTTTTCACAAGAATAATAAGCGTTTAGGGGCTGAAATTTAAGGTGAAATTTTATGTGGATTTCAAATTATCCAGTACCAAATTTCGATGCTAAAATTTTATCTAGCATATTTATTTTGTTGAAAGAAACCTCATGTTGGACTTAAATATGCCTCGACAAAAATACTCAAATCAGATTTTTCATCTTTTTTGTGAAAAATATTACAAAATTCAGAAAAAAATCTCTCTCTTGGT
>SCLH01001812.1:60910-71804 GCA_004367855.1 Oikopleura vanhoeffeni | reverse complement strand
ATATAATAATTAAAAATGATTAGAAAACAATATTTAATTATTTTTATTTAAGTTAATCTGGGTCATAAATCGGTATTATGACTTATACAGAAACATCAAATGTAAAAACTTGGATTCCAGAATCACCCTGCCAGCTAAAAGCTTCAAAAATGCAATGGTAATTTTGACTGGTCTGGCTCCGGGATCTTTTGATAAGTTCACAGAAGAACAACTAAATGTCGAGCTTTTAAATAACTGGATGATGGTGGGTGAAGTATGTCTTGCAATCTTTCAAATTGCTCAAAGAAGTCGGCTTTCTATTTTACTGCCCACTGTATACTGCGAACATCCCCTGACAGTTAAAAACCAAGCTGAATTTTTAGAAAAAAGTGCAAAAATTCAGCAATGGAATATTTTATATCGAGATTCTTGTAGAAGATGGGGTATCCCTCATTCTCTATCAGAATTAAAAGTAATGGTAAAAAAGACCATTGAGGACAGAAAATCAAATACTGCTTATCAGAAAAAGTTGCTTACGGTTCACCACCGGCCCTTTCAGCTATCAGTGGTGCTACCATACAAAATTATAGACTGCATTAATTCTGACATTTTGCTGAAAAGTGAAATCAAAGCCGTTTTAAATCAGGCAGGACTCTCAGCAGGAAACTGCAATGAGGCTCTCATCAGAAAGGCGTTTCCTTGCATTTATGTAAGCACGTTAAAAACCTCTATTTCTGAAGTAGCCCGAGAAATTTCTGACACTTCAATTTTAGCAACTGAATTAAAATCTAATTAAGTTTAATTTTGTTGTTAATTTTAGAACTTGAACTAAGAATTAGCAGTTTTTATAAAACTTTGACTAGCTTTGATTACTTGGGCTTTTTCAACCCATTCAAAGTATACAACTTAAAAAGTTTTAGCTGTTTCTATCTTTCCTGAAAATGCTATTAGTATTTATTTTCCGTTGCTATAATATTAATTGATTAATGAACTTTTTTAGTTTTGACACATATAATAATTACTGTACATGGTTAATAAAAATGAAATATATATAAATATGATTTCCTCAGCGTTTAAATATAGTCTCTATAACAACAAAATGTTTTTTGCAATTATTCCTATATAGTTCGGGAAGATTTGCAATAAGATCTATGGATATATAGAGATGTAATGCTCTCTCGATTAATTACAAAAGCTAATATAGACATAAATAGGTATGATTGACATAATCTAATTTTTTTTCAAAAATAGATGTTCTTTTTGTACTTTTTGTAGCATGTTTCTACAATTTTTATAAAAACAACAATAAATTAATTTACCTTCAATCTTTTCTACGATTTTAGTTATTTAAAACATATAAATTTTACACATAAATATCTACTATCATAGAAACTTTATTTTTTCAGATTATACAGTTTTTTGCTTATAAAATAAATATTACCCAAAAAAGTAATATGCAATTACAAAACAAAATTTCTAGGGGGCAAATGCAGATGCATAATACATATATTCTTGTTTTAGTCAAATATGTATTTTTTATATACTGTACAGCAACTCTAGTAGTTAATCTTGAAATTATTATGGTATAAAAACTTATTATATTTCTTGCTTAACTAATATCTGCTTCTAACGAAAAAAGGACAATACAAATAGTTCATTTTAAATTTGTTTTATTATTTTAATCACAGTTAGTGAAATAAGTTAAGACTATTTTTTGTTCTTTTTTCTTGAAATATCTCAATTGGATAAATTGGTGGCTGGACTGGATTCCTGACAAAATGGGGCAACTTGGATGCCTCACTATCGTTGGCCTTGCCTGGTAGGACAAAACCGTGAGCGAGCTGGATAATGCTATGGGCGAACTTCTTCAATAGACTGATGATCCTATGGCACTGGATGAAAGCTTAACAGGACGCGGAGAAGTTGGATAAGAGTATTTACTCTAGACTGTCTCTAAAAGAAATTTTATTGTACAGTTTTTTAAAAATTTAACTGATCCCTTCTGTGATTCTTTCTAAACTGAAAAGACATTAAATAAATGCACAAACAAACCAAAAAAGGAAAGATTTGAGTTCGAACTTTTATTTTTGAATTCGTAAAATTTTCCAAAAAAATCAAAACATTATTAAAATTCACGATTTTTCACCCAAATTTTTTGTTTGTTTTTTCTGAAATCTGTCAATGAAATTAAAAAAAATACTTTACTTTTTTCATGCATGTTTACATATTTTTGGATGCTGTTTAAAAAAATCATAACATGTTCATTTGTCATTTTTTGTCGACTGTTTTTAGAAATATTATGAAAATTTTTCGCAAATCAAGTCCAAAATTTTGAAGTACAAAAAATAAAAAAAATGCATTACAAATTGAACTTTTACTCGCGGTGGGCTTTCCAGATAAAATCGGTAAAATGATTTGCGAAATCAGGTGATCACCTGCAAAAAACTATGTTTGATATATGATAAAAAACCGATGTCCGACTGAAAAATAAATTATCGAAAATAATCAGTTTTTGTCAGAGAATAACATTTGAAGTTTTAATTAAAGTTGCAATAACATTTTCAAATGATTTATTTAGAAAATAAGGCGTTCTTCTTTCAATATTAATTGCAGTTCTATACCTTTGCAAAATTGATAACATTTAATTTTATTTGATTTTTAAATAATTATGATATCATTAAATTTAAAAATTTAATTAAAAAAAAAATGACTTTTTATTTTATAAAATTTAAAGTTTAATTTTTTTTAATGGTGAACTTACTTTCTAAAATAATTAAGAATATAACACGTTTTGAAAATAATCAACTAAACATTTTATTTTCAAAATAAGTTCAACAAGAATATATATAGTACTTTTCCATTCATAACCTTATTAGTTTGAATGAACTCCCACTCAGTTTCCGCAGTCAGCGCGGCACCATTTGCCACAATTTTTTTCTTTATCAAATAAAGCGTTGCGTTTTGGGTTGATCCGAATCAAAATTGTCAAACAATGTAAATTTGAAACATTTTCACGAAGAAATAATAATTATCTGTTAATTCTTATATCATTTTCATTGTCAAACTCTCAAAATTACAAATCTTGATGAAATTATGACGATTAATACCTAGAGGTTTTGGTGTAGCCACCAAATGAAGTTGGTTTTTACACGTTTCGCTGATTTTCTAAATAAGTAAATAATAACTTGTCAAAAATGTTCCCGGAAGATTTTTTAGAAAAAATATATGCATTAAAATTTTTTTACCTTTTAATTTTGAGGATCTTTTGGTTTTTCCGAAAAACGCATGGGGTTGGCTCATTATTTGAATACGCATTTCTCCGAAATTGTAGATTAATTTACCTTGAATGTGAACAAATATCACGGTTGATTTCAGATAGGTCGATTGATCGGAAAATTTTCAATTAATTATTCACTAAGTTAGGATGCGGCGATCGTCGATAGTTAATTTGGTAAACTATTACCGCTTTTAATTTGTCGCTTAAAAAATTTGAAAATTATAAAGTTTTTTATAAAAAACCTAATTAAAGATTAAGATTTCAAATAACTTACCTTCTTGATTAATTGCGCTAAGCGAATATAAACTACCCGAAAAATTGCACAAACACCAAAATCGACTCGACAGTTAACCGAAAAATTTTCGCAGCTGACATTTGTTCATTTATAACCTTAATAAATTTTTAAATACAAAATTTGCATGTACTTTGAATTTATTAACTCGATTTTGGATAGAGATTTTAAAAAACAAACCTCAGGTTCAAAATATTTTGTCATTTTTTTTGGTCAGTACGTATTATTTTTACGTCGGAACTGCTACACAGGTCGTTGTTTAGCTCAGCTGGTGTCATGGTTGTGTGACCAATTTTGTTGGCTACTAAACGCTATGATCACAAAGCTCTGGGGAACAATAAGAATTTCCTCCGAGCTAGACCACTAGTCTGAACTGAAAATTTGATTACCCGTTGGAGCCAAAGACAAATTTTCGGCGCATCGGGTTAAGCTCCAGTAACTATACCGATCCGAACATATTTGGTTAACTTTCTCCAAATATTTAACAAAAACACTCTGTAACTTTAAGCTTTCAGATCTCTTGAAATGTTTTGTTTTCGAATGATTGATACTTTAGGTTGAGAGGTTTGACCGGGGGTTCCTCACTATGGACACCCGTGAAAGCACGTGTTAAAAAAATCGATATTTTAAAAAAGCAGGTCACCTAAATTTTCAAGTACCGGAATCTGTCAGGCTATTTTTAGACTCCTGGAAACCTAAACCTCATTTGCTAGTCATGACCCAACTTTAAGAGGCCGAGATTGAAAGGTTTTTCCAAGGAACTATTACAGTGTTAATTGTTAATTAATGGAAACCTATGAATAACCGATACCGCGTTTTTTTAAATGTATTCAAAGAATACCTTTTATCACACCCAGACTCAACTCAGATGTATTATAGGAGATCGACGAGCAAAAATAATTGAAACTGGAATTACAATTTTATCCACATTGGCGAGACTTACAGCTCATTATTTTTCAAGATTAAATCCTTTGGGGGGTGACAGAGCATGTTTTTCCGAATAAAAAGTTCATATTTCGACTTAAGCAGGGACAATACTCGGTTTACTTTTTGTTTGCGTTATCAGCCATAAAGTTTAGGGATTAAATGCCTATAAAAAAACCCGACACAGGTACTACTCCCGAATTTACATTGGGCTAGATAGGTAAAGGCGAAGGTATTCTTAAATGTGTCCAGTGGGTCACCAATTCGGTGCCATACTGGGAAAAATGACCATTTAGAGATATACATTCAGCTACCGATCTCCTTCCGTATTAATCTCAGTTATATTGAAAAGGTTTTCGTGAATCACCTTTAATCGCCGTTTTGAAAAAATTTATTTCCCGTCTGGAAAACTCCGAAATAAGCGTCTCTGACCAATTATTTTTTGTGCCACAATGTAAATATAATTTATATAATCAGGAAACTTCATCATAATATGTTGAAAAAAAAATAATATTCTATTTGTAACTAGAGAATTCATAAATATGGCTGCCAAAAATGATAAGATTTTCTACCGCTCCGAATCTCGGTCGGTCAAAACATATTATCAGCTGAGGAATTGCCGCTTTCCCACGCCACCAATTTTTCTGAATGACGAAACGAGTTTTGACAAAAGCAAGGTGAAGATGTCACTGTAATTGAAACGAGAATAGATATATTTTCGAAAGGTCACCGAAATTAATTCAAAAAATTGAGACAAAAGCGAGACAAAAATGAAAGTATTCAAGGAGAATCATTTCCCCTTTATGAACCAAAACAGCGGATTCATCTGTACAGAAACTACCAAAGAAAATCTAAGCAAGAGAACACTTTTATTTAACAATGACGAAACATAATTAAAAGATAATTTCAAACGTCTTGAGAATGAATCCGTGAAAACAGTTTGCTCGAAATTTTTTGACCGAAAAAAATCAGCTTGACAATAAATAAATATTCATCAAGGTTTGAAAAAAAAATCATAATTTAGTAGGATTTTCCTGAGTTTATGTCCAAAATCAATTTTCGAGTTTAAAAAACGTAATTTATTCAATTTCCTATCACGACAAATTTTTAAATTTTATTTATTGACCCAACAAAATTATTTTTATCTTATGTTTTTTTGAGTGATAATTTTTTATTCATGAATAATGCATCATCATTTTGAGCAAGAACTCTCCGTACAGCCGAATGTCTGATCACGAGTTCCGATGGACGCATGACTTCCCATCAATACACCCGTCAAGAAAAACTGCAAAAATAAAAATCAGATTGAAAAGGTCTGTCTTTTTGCAGTCACAGTATTTAAAATATGAATTATTATTCGATTATTTAGGAAAACTATAAGGTTAATAATTTCAGCATGCCAATAAATTACAACCAGGTGTCATTCGAACGAAAGAAAAAAGTGAAAATGTCAATCGAACAAATCTGATTTGCAATTTACAAACTGGTAAAAGCTCGAAATCACATTCGATAGCCTCGTGCTCTTCATCAGAAGATCAAAATAGCCGACGCTCAACTTTTATCGATGGATCAGGAATATTCATGAAAGGGTATTGGAGCTTTTTGCTCCAATCCGGTATATCGCTTTTCAACAAAAGATCAACAAAAAAATTGCGAAAAGGTAGTTTTTTTTTTAACATAAAGTTTAACTCATAGACTTTATTTGTTAAAGATATAATTCGGTATAGTTAATTTTTGGCGTGATTTTTCATAATTTGATCTTTCAATTTCAATTTATTTGAGGGTTTTTCGTCAGATGATTCGGACAGTGAAACACCAAAGAAACCAATCAAACGAAAGGAGAAAGATTTTAACCTTTCAACCGATAGCGAATAGAAGAAAACAACTAAAATTTGTCATCAATTTCATTATTTTTTGTAATAATTACTGCTTATTGTTTATGAATCATCTCATCAGAATATAATAATCAAAAAATTTCAAGGCTTTAATTTTTGGACCCAATCCCAGGGAAGCAATAGGGAAGTTTTTGGGAAAGATAATGACTCGCGAAATATGATCTGGAGAGGATGATTTTTTTGAAAATTGAAAAATTCCGGATATTGAATTATTGCACATTAAAAATATGAGTCAAATTTCACGAGAACTTTTACAAATAAAAAATTCCACAGTTTTGAAAATAAGTTGGACTAAATGTGTTCTTATGGACCGGCACAAGATATTTGATAAGCGGTTCAAAAAATCATTAAAACACCGCGAATTAAAATTTCCTAATTCCACAATCGAGGGAAGAAATTTTATATTTTCGATATTATTTAAAATTACAAAAGCCGTATTGTATCGAATATACTTGACACGAAATATTCTGTTTACTTAAGTGAAGAACTTTTGTCTCGAATGATCAAGGGTTATATATATTTAGATTACGCCACTAGAAACTAATTTTGTCCGGTACTTTTATTCAAATAACGAAAAAAATATTTTTTTTTGAGTTTATCATCGATTCTCCGTCAAAAAGACTGGACCATGAATCAAATCCTTATATATTGATAATTCTATCCGAAATTTTTTCTATCAAACAAAATAAACGATCTTTATATATAAGGATATCACAAGTAAAAATAAAATACAGTGTGACGAAGTTTTGATTTTTCGATCTCTTTTCAATCGCAAATGTAGCGCACCAATCTGACACAAGTCTGTTGAGATACTGTTTCAATATACTGCGAAATATCCAACAGTTTTACGGGCGAATCATTGTTTTGATACTGAAAAGTGTAATTGACATATCAATTGTCGTACCCATTTTTCCAAATTTTAATAAGGATGATTTTCAGAGTCTGCAGTCAACAAGATTATCCAGATCATCTTTTTTTCTTGGATTTCTTCATGATAAGGAATTTCATTTGTGCGTTAAGTTTCAACATTTCCATTCCTAAAAATATTTGTTTAAATTAGATCAAGTTTACTCTAGTTATATATGACTCATCAAAGTTTAAATATTAATTTTTTAAAATAGTGTATCAACAGTTTTATTGAACCATCCCGTCTACTGCAAAAATGTTTTCATTAATATTAGCAAGTCGACCGTGAAGATAGCCAAGCTCATAAAATGATCGGAATTTCAAACTTCTGTCAATCTGATCTGGCAGTTTAGTCGAGGCAATTTGTCTTCCACGATTATGTTAACAGAGATATAGATTTTTTAACACATGATTTCGGTAGAATGCAAACGTTTATTGACATGATTACTGTTTTGGTGATAAAACAGATGGACAATTACGGTTCGTTAAGTACAGCTTAAAAATAAGTGCCGTTCACTGTTTGTGAAGATATTGCCGTAATTGGGTAAAAGAATGTAAACGGGATATTTTTTGCGATTGAAAATTGAAAATTTACTCAATATTAAAGTTTTTCTGAACTGTTTTTCACATGAGGTCTCAGCTCACTTTTCGACGCCGAAAATTTTGATTTGAAAAATTAAAGCAAAATTTGGCTGGAATATTACTGATTTCATCGCAGAATATCCTATCAACAATTATCACTCTGATCTTTGGCTCGGACACCGAATAACTGAAATTGCTGAACTCCTGGGCTGCATTATGGCCGTCAAGTTCTTCAATGGTATCAGACACGAAGGCAAAACACCTGGTGGAACGATAAAGTTAGATAACGAGAATTGACCTTGATGAAAATTGACTATTAGTTATTTGGATATTTTACTTGCTTTCTATATTGACTGTATTTTGATCACAAATCCTTAAAAACATTAAACTAAAATGACTACAAAATTTTTGATGCGTTATCTTAATTGCAAAAATTGATTACCTGAACTTATTTTTCTCTGTTGACCTGAATAGTCAAGAACTTAAAATAGTTTTTAACACTTAATTTTTTTGTCGCTTTTTTATTTTTAAGAGTTTATTTTTGATAGTTCAAATTAACCAAAAAATAAAACAAATATTTGAAACTTAAAATTCGACGTCAAAAATATTACTCATGAATTGAAAATCGACTTTGAATAATTTTTGGGAGAATAAAACCTCAATTTATTGTTATTTTTTAATCCACACAAATAATCGAAAATTATTGTCGGATTATTTTGGATGTTGACTTTTTGAAAAAATAACCCCGTCAAATAATCAAATTTGTTTTTCATTAAAAATATTTAAGCAAAATTAACGTAAGATGGTTTTTTAATATTTTACTGTGTGGTATTATATTCGTGAAAATAAAACCGTATATTCAGAACAAATTTTTTTATTTAAACACACATTCTATTTTCTCAACTACCCGAAATATACAATAAAAAATTAAGAATAGTGTACGCAAAAACAGTGTGTTCGCAAATATAAGCGTGCTTGAATACGTTTATATGAAAAACAGACAGAATTTGGAAAAACACGTACTATTTACACATCATACTGCAAATATTTTCAAATATTGGGTATAGTGTTGCGAAAATAGTATGGTGTTCGGAACAACATATGTATTTTAAATTTATATATATTGAAAAAACATACAGAATTAGAAAAAACACGTACTATTTTTCACATACAACGCAAAATAATATTCACATAATGGTTTATGCTGTGCAAAATGAAGGTCGAAAACTATGTGTGCGAGATATTATGAGTTTTTCGAATGATATTTCTTTAAAGAAATTACGCGTTTTAAATCCTCAGTATGCTGGCAGTCATCATGATTCATAACTAAGGACTTTCTGGAATATATTTTGTATTGTTCATATTATAGTTCCAAAAACAGTTTGGAGTTACTTTGTTTACTTAATAAATACGGGCAGCAAGTGTGGTATTTTTTGGCAAACAAGTTTGATGTGTGCAATGTTTACTGACATGATGTGCCGCGACTTTGTAATGTTATTAACTTTTGCGCGTTTATAACAACTTTTTTTTCCAAACCTTGCATCTAACTTATTTACAACCAGGTTTTCCGAAGTCATATGAATATTCACAGTCATAAGATAAGAATGATCTGAATTTCAAAGAAAATTTGATTACTAATAAAAATCTGAATAAAAATCTTGAAAAAATATCTAAAAAAATTCCTGAAAAATCTGACAAAAATCTGAAATTTCTGAAAAAAAAATCTGAATACAATTCTGCTCTGAATATCAGCAGAATTATCTCTGAGGTAACCACTTGGTTAACCAGCGTTACCACGTGGGTTGATTATCACCAGCTCTATTACCAGCACGCGGTTGAGTGGGGAAAAAGCTGTATCCCCCCCTGTGCTATATCTACTTATACGACTCTGATTTGACATTTTCTAGGTGAAAGTATACTGAAAACTGATCATGAGAAAAAACCGAAATGCTAATTTGTAGATCTATCCTGTAATCTTGCGAAAAAGTACATCACAAATTATTTTTGACCTTACACCAATGAGTACAGTATCGTAAACAAGTGGACGTTGTCAAATTTCAAAATCTATCGTCTTCCCAGACGGTATATCCAATTTGAGCTCAATTTTCACAGATCACGTAAACGGTAGTATATAAATTATTTTATATGAAAGCTTTTTTCGAATCAGGCCGCTAAACAATTCTAGAACCCAATTAACCGACGATTTTTAACAATTGCAGACTTCAAAATGCTATCTTCGAGGATATGTTTTGCCAAATAGCTCAAATTTTTATCAATATCCTCAGAAATTTTTAAAGAGATAATAAAGAGTTTTTTTGCCAATTCGAGCTATAGCAACTTGAAAATATGAGTTTTTTGTCATTTTCGAAAATTTCCGGAAAAAAAAGTGCTTCGATTTTTTTCGAAAGTCGGCTCAAAGAAAAGCCAGTGAAACACTGATGAGGAAAGTTGCTTTACTCAATGTCGATATTTTGAAGTTTAAGTGGTCAATAATCGAGCAACGTATTTTTTAACGTCATCTTTTAAAGAAAATACTTTAGAAAAAAGTCGAAAATGCGGAAAATTTCGAATTTTTTTTTAGATGATTTGGTTCTTTATACACTTAATTATCACCCCGTTTATCAATTTGGAAGCATTTTAATGCCTCTAAGGCCTTATGTAAATCCAGAGTCGTTATACCCCTTAAGCCAAATATTTAATGAATAAGGAAAAAATTTATAGATTTATCAAAATAAATTATGAGAAATTCTCAATCCACGTTTCTGATTGGCCTTAAGAGTTTGTCACGATGTCACCATGCTCCGGGCCTCATTCCACAATATTTTATACGACGAAGCAGTAATATGGCCAAAAATACGTGAAAACATATAAGCAACCTGTAGGTATCCTATTTTTAATTTCTTGTGGGTACATTCCGTAAATAGTTGGGTGATCGAGACTTGAAATTAAAAAAGACCTCAGATGTGTTTTCTGGTGAAGCACAAACAATTTTAAAACCTGGTCAGTATATTGCAATCTACTAGAGCAGCCCCGCGTTTT
>SCLH01001812.1:25073-44442 GCA_004367855.1 Oikopleura vanhoeffeni | reverse complement strand
AAACCCTAGGCTTTTTTTTGTACCTAGGTTGGTTTAACACTAGGCTTTTTTTAATTTTTTTCTGAACCTACAAAGAAAAATATAATTTTTTTTAATTACCGTTAAATATAAATATATTTTCTCTTCAAAAAAAAATCCACGAAGTCACAGTTTGAGTTTCACTTCTGGTACCACTGTTACAAACCCAAGGGGTCGTAATATTATTTAACGTGAGTACTGCAAAGTATAACTAGGTGGATTAATTTTATATGTTTATTTCTCTACATTCTAAAACAGAATAAAATTGGAATGGCAAAAAGTAGCGAAACTGTGTTTTTGTTCGCCCAAATTACCGTTATGATTTGTGCTCGAAAACACGTTGACGCAGAATGCGTCACATTGTAACAGTACCAAAGCACCAGGTGGACGGAGAGACCGAAACACTTATTTTATCTTAATGTCTTTTTTCTCAATAATGGTTCGATGGAGATTAATCAAACTTTGTATGAATAATGAGTTGTACTTCATCTAGGATTACCGGAATCTTTTTTTTTTAATTTTGATTGGGCTTGTTCTAGAATAATAAAAACCATTATTTTGTGAAATTTTACTATTTGAAGCTGGATCTTAACAAAAACAGCTCGACACATTTTTTTTTAAATTTGGTCTGAGTTGGAGAAATACAGCCTGATTTTTTTTAATTGTCACTTTTTTTCGTCCGGTGGGTAGACAAACAAAATCTAAGCCAAAATATAGTAAAGTCTTTTTACTTTTTGATACATTTTTGTTTTTGATTCATGCACGGAATAATACATGTATAAAATTGCATTTTGGTGCAACTGGAAGTCAATTTTCAAGATTTTTAGAAAAAATAAGTTGATCAAATTAAGTTAGAAATACCGTCAAATAAAGCTCATGGCTCACTGAATGAAAATCTGCATGTACATGATATCGAAATTATTGTCCGTTATATTCTAGAATCGTGAAAACGACATCATTTCAAATTAACCTCAAAATTTCAAGCAGACATTTTTTTCCAGATTAAGTTTGAGCTGAAGAAATATGTTTTCTTTGTTTCTGATGCAAAATGTTGTCGAATTCATGCGCACAATAATAGAAAATTGCGTTTTACTTCAGCCGGAAGTCAATTTTCGGAGGTTCTAGAAAATAATTTTAATCCGATTGTACCGAAAATACTCTTCAATTGAAGCTAATGCAAAATTAAACTGAAAGCGGCTTATCACTTTTACTTATTTTCAGAGTTTTTCATTGAAATGAAGTTTATGTATTTTTTCCCAAAAAAATACTTAAAAAAATTGAAAAAAACTCGAAAGTGTTCAGAAAATTCTCAAAATTTTCTAATGGTATGACTGGTAATGTATTTTGTGGCCTTTCTGAGGCCATCAGGTGCATTTATCATGTGTAAAAAATTGCCCTCTGTGTTCTTCGGCACCGGTATTTTAAATCAATAATAGATGAAAAATCCAGCTTTTTGTTCGTTTTTTAGTTATGCTAGGGATACGTGGAGATTAAAAATCTAAGAAAAAGTTCAAACTGCATATGAATTGTTGCACAGAAGCATTTGTACGGCTGCGAGTTAAAAATTAGTATTCATCAAATTTATTAATCAGTTTTGCAATCGTGTTAACTATTTTTGATCTTATGACATTTTTTTTAATTTTTTTCCTTTTTTATGCTAAGTATAAAAGTGACAAATTGACGTTAATCAGACCAAATTGACGTTAATTCAGTATTGTTTGTCATCGAATTTTTGAAATTATCAATTTTTTGTTCAAAAATTCCAGAAAAATATGTTCATTAAAAATTAAATTCAAAAAGTTATATTTTATAGATATATCACGAAACAAACCTTCTGAAATATGGATGCATTGCAAGATGAACATGCATATCATATATATGTCATAAATGAGGAAACTTATTCTTTGAATAGGAATATTTACATGGAAATTATGCACGAGGTAAACTTTATTCATTGAAATCCAGTATGAGTAAATTACTTATATTATATGCATTATATACTAACTACTTTATGGAGTTAAATCACCATTCATGTGTGGGATCAAAATAAATTGCATGGTGGATGAATTAACCAAGTCGATTCGTTTCAAGAAATTTCATAAGTTTTTTTGACGCTCAAAAATTTTTTTTGAATGATGTTTACTTATTTCTCTCGCGATTGAAAATAGCTATTTAGCCGAAACGCAATAAAATTAATCCTTAGTTAAAAAATATATAATTTATGTCTCAAAAACAAGAATGGTGTAATATAATTTGTATAACTTATATCAATTATATGATTCTATATAAATGATGCATATATGATGCATATATATACTATATAACTTATATAAATATAATTTTTACTGTTAAAATTCTTGAGAAACTAGGAAATTTATTTTGAAAAGTAAGGTCTAAAATAAATGCGTTTTTCAAGAATTTCGACGTTGAAAAGTCGACTACTTTCCGGATCAGGTCTATCGACCCACTTTTGTTCCAAGTCGAACTTTGTGACTCCAAGATTTTGCTAATCAGATCCTGGTATTACACCAAGTTTATGATTTCTTAATTATTGAAATGTCTTATTCACAAATAAGCTGCCAACTTTATTTTTATTTATAAAAATAATGTATGGGTCGTCATTCCGTGTTAGATTCAAACTTTGTTAGATGAATATCAGCAGGTGCATTCAATTCACGCCGATGCCGACCGATCTAATAGAACTTGTTTTCATACATCTATATATGGAAATGTAAGTTATGGTTCAACATACAGTCGGTAATTTGGTTGACGTATCTTTTAAAAAATTTCATGTAATTAATAAAGAAAATTATAATTTAATGATGTAAAATCATGGATTTTCCACGGGAGTTTTTCCTAGGAATAATATTCACTATACAATAAGTACAATATATATTTTATTCGTCATCAAAAATATCTCATAAACAACAACAAAACTACGATTATAATGCTTATGATATATTTTGCTAGAATTTTACCTTTT
This sequence comes from Oikopleura vanhoeffeni, assembly GCA_004367855.1. Lineage (NCBI taxonomy): Eukaryota > Metazoa > Chordata > Appendicularia > Copelata > Oikopleuridae > Oikopleura > Oikopleura vanhoeffeni. The sequence goes on along the minus strand of SCLH01001812.1, from coordinate 41,441 downwards.
TCAATATACTAAAGTACTTATGTAAAAGTATACTAAAGTAACTATTTTTCGGTAAGTTTTTTTGTTGAAAATGTTTTTTTGTTAATAATGTTTTGTTTGTTAACCTTTGAAATCTCAGAGCCGATATATTAAAGGGGTACTGGTCGCTGGTTATATGAGCATAAGACGAATATAATGCTCTAGAAAAGACCCGGGTGATAACAAAGTGCACTACCGACCGAATCATCGAAAAAGAAAATTGGTATGGTGGTTCTATTTTGACATTTCCTCGATGAAATTAGGAAACAGGGCTTCGAAGATACATCATCAGATTAGCCAGTTTGTAAAACTAGCCTCAACTTGCGTCAAAAATGTGCTGAACTTTTTGTATGCTCACACCTCGTGACACATAAGCGAAACAAGAAGAACTTAACGCAAAACGGAAAAACTATATTCTCCCAGGTTTTATATATGAAAAAAACCTAAATTTTAATAACAACCTGTATAATTACTATTCAAACTAACAGGGGCGTTTTTTTGTTACAAGTGCTATATTTTTTAGAACATCGCAAAAACACCGTTTTTTTTTTGGACATTAACGCCTCGAAAACACATCACCTTTGCTCAAGGTTAAATTGCGAAATACTCAAATTTTGCAAAAAGCTAGTTCAACAAATAGGAAACTTACAAGGTGGCGTTTTATGCAATTATAACAGCAAACTCAAAAATATTAATTTGTCAAGGCACGTGAAAAATTTCCGAAAAAATGGCTTCGATTTTTCTGAAAGTTGGCTCAATAGAAAGCTGCAGGAAACACAGGAACAGAAATTCTCTTACTTCACCCGATTTTACAAAGTTTAAGTGGTTTAATTGCCCCATAAACGTGGGTATTTTGAACATAATTTTGAGAAAAATACTGATATTCAATAAAAAAAATCCAAAGAACGCAAAAGTTTTCGAATTATTTTTTTGTTCATTTTGGGGTGTTTATGCGTCAAAATACATAAACAAATTCTAATTTGGTGCTTTTTATGAACAAATACAACTGCATTAAAATGTAGGATCACATTAACCTTAAGGGGTTAAGTCATTGTTCGATTTATGAAGAGACCTTAGAGGAAATCAGAAATGCACAAAGATTGCTTTCAAGGATGACAACAAAGATATATTTTCCGATCAAATCAACAAAAAAATTAACTTCGAAATTTTCGCGTTTTTTCAAAAGATTTTATTTCAAATTAAAGTCAAAAAATATTGTTTTGTTTAGATTTTAACCAACCTTAACTTTGGAGCACAGAGCCAACAATTGTGGCTCCAGCCCTACCTAAAATCATCCAAAATAGGCAAAAAAACGGATCGTAGAACTTTTTCTTTCAAACATCATTATAAAGAATTTAAATTTTGTTCAAAAAAATAATTGAATGTTTTTCGAATGTTGTGTTCAAGAATACGGGGTTGATTTATTAGGATTTTTCGCCTATATTTCAAGTCCGGAAAAATTATTTCGGAACTAGACATAAATGAAATGTGAGATTGGTCAGCTTTTAGGAAGTGTTTGTGCATCCATAAAGTTAAATAAAAAAATTATGATATCTAGACTCTAGATTCTAGAGGCAGATATTTTTCCTTCGTGAAGCAGTTCTAAATTTCAAGCTCAAGTAAACCCAATGAAAAAATTAAGTTATCAAAATGAAATTTTAAGGCAATCAAAAAATGTCCACAACGTGTACTTTTTTCACTACCAATAGTTTCTTAAAAATAAAGGAAGAAAGTGTGATAATCTGCTTTTTAAGGGAAAGAATAAACATTGGATTTCAAAAATCATTGATTTTTTCCATAAAAATTTTGACATTATGTTTGAAATACATTTTGAATTTGTGACGATAAAAATCAAAGCGGGACAAACTTGACGTAGGCCAGATACTCCTCGTCGCATCGTTAGACATAAAGGTAACTTTGAAGACAAGCTGTGACCAAGTGGTATCACGTGATATGATTGCTTGCCTTTCTCACTATATTTTAGGACAAAAAGTAAAATTCCTAGAAAATATGAAATGTGGATGCAAAAAATATCATTTTTCAACTCTTGATGCAGACAAAAATGAAATTCCAACTGCCCGCTTACAGCTTCTGTAAACAACGTTCAAAGTAGAGCCCACAATGTTGGCTCTGGTGCCTTGACGAACCTTTTTTTATATGCTCACAAGGGTTAAAACTTCCGAAATACGGCAGTTGACATACAGCCACTTTATATTTCAGATGTTCCACACTGGCTTTCCTTTTGAGCCTACTTTCGGATAAATCGGAAGTACATTTTTTTTTCGAATTTTTCGATTTTATTTGAAAAATCATATTTCAAGCCTCTTACATGAAATTGGGAAACAACGCGCACTGCAATTCTTTAAATCAAAAGGTGTACTTTAAAAACAAATTTTGACCACTATTTTGAACTAACCTCGGAAAGAAGATAGATTTTAAGTGCAAAATCAGAAGAAGGGCCAAAAAATCGTCACGTATCGGACCGCTAGAAAATCAAGCTCATCGAAAATGAAAAGACGGCTCACTGCAAATCTTAGTTTTGGCTTATTCTACGTATTTAATTGGCCACTTTTCGAAAAATTTCCGATATAATGGTCTGGGAGAGATCAGAATTTTGAAAATGCCGAGGTGACGTCCTGTTACGCAAATCTATATGACGATTGGTGTAGTCATTACACAAACTCCACGTTCAACCATTTGATCTTCGACAAGATTAAGGCTAGGTCACAATTGGCAATTTTTGGAATTATTGGCAGGTTCAGATTTTCCTGAAATAGCTCTGCAACCAATTGACAATATCAGGACATGGACTACCCTTAAACCTCCTAAAGCATAACCTTAGCCTAACCTCAGACTACCTTAACCTACCATAAGCCTACCCTTGAGCCTTCCTTAAGGGGATTGTGAGTGCAGTAGTATTTCGACCAAGGCGTCTCAAATTCGTAATATTTTCTTGTCCATCAGACACATTTAGAAATTGATTTGCAAGCAAACCAAAAAAGATTTTAACTATCGAATAACGTTATTCTAAAATATCGATTTGCTTGCAAAAATTATTATTTATTTAAAATTCTAGTATAGGTATCTCAAGTATCATAATTAATAATTGTAGATTTTTGCTTCCTTTTTCCAATATTTAATTTTAGCCCTAATCAAATATAATGAATGGCTGCAATTAATCTGCCATAATAAATAGTGATTCGCGAGAAATATGACAGAAATTAGAACATTTTGTCACTTAAGAATTTAACAAGATAACAGAATGAATTTAATGAAAAGAGAAAAGAAATCGGCAATGTACGTTCGAAGTTCTAACCTTTTTGGTACAAAATGTACATTTGCCGTAATCTATCACTATGGGCCATAGACTAGGCCATAAATTTTCAAATTCAAGATTAATTTAAAAAGTTTTGTCAGTTTATATGAAAAGCTTTTTTTCTGAAAATTATATTTGCATTATTAATTTTTGGAACGTGGATAAAGTTAAACTTCAATGGAGAGAAATACAGCAATTGGTTTTATGCATTAAACGGTTTTTATATATTTTTCAGAAAATTTATCACTTTTATACATTTCAGGTACGACTGCAAATGTGCAATAAATAACAAGATGTCACTTAATCTAACAAAAGCTATGTGAGATTTAAAAGGTCTCATTTCCCCTGCACAGTTGCTGAAAGCATCCAACAACCCTTAACGTGGGTAGCGGCGAGTCTTTTAGGGGTACTTTGGGGTGTAAAAATACACGAAATTTGCTAGGAACACTAAAGCATGAACTTATAAATAAAAAATCAAAAAAACACAAAGTTTGAAATTTTCATTTTTTTCTTCAGAATTTTCTGAGTATTTTTTTGGGAAACATTAAGACCCACTTTTCGACTAGAAATACTCAAAATACATAAAGCTGGAAAGCAGATTTTTGATCAGTGAAACCAAAGCTTAAATTGGTGGACTTTCGGACTAAATCCGACGACTTTCATTTTCCGAGTTCACTTCGGTTTACTAAATGCGATTTCCTGAAATCACAAAACAATTTTTAATTCTGGACCAATCATAATAACAAAACAATTTCTCCATCTTTTCCCAAATTTTTAAACTGCATTCTGAAATGTAACCTATAGGAGATAGAATTTTGAATAGCGAAAATCTTGAATTAGGCGGTTTTTCGCAGTTAGAAAGAACTAGTTGAAATTAAAAAATCCACCATCCATATCACAAGTCATAAGTGTTTTCCGGGTTCATACCAAGTTAGTGAAATCGTAGCGAGCTCTAAGGAGAGATAGCTTTTGAAATTTGATTGGGTGTTCTAGAATTAGCTCCATGGTGGTCCCAGGATCGCCAAAAAATTATCTGCATAAATTTTTTCTGTAGACTAAGGATAGATCTACCAAACGCTATTCTAAAAAAGTTGAAGCAGTTAAGTATTGGAAGTGGAGTACCAAAAGTACCATTTTGCGGACCGCTACCCCTTAAGCCTAACCTTAAGTTACCTAAAACTTTCTAAAAAAGCTAAAAAATGTCACAGAATTGTTCTTCCGATGCATATAGAAAATTTGCGGGTACTTGATTGGAAAAAATAACCTTATGTTTATGGGAACTATCGTCGAATAATACGGTAGTTGATGTGTTGAGCCCTTTCGCCGAAGATTTAACCTCCGGATAAATATTCGAAAAACTAGAGAATCAAAATACAAATGTGGTCAGAGCCAAGTTTTAAGAGAGTGTTGTGCCATGCGAAACACTTAACATTGAATTTATCGTATCTTGAGACAGATATTTTTTTGGAAGTGAAATTCCAAAATTTTCAAAAAAAATTATTTTATTACTAAAATTATTAATCAATTAAAAATTTTCCCAACACATGTAACTTGATTAATATATTAACCTGAAAATAATAATAAACAATGTATTAAGCTGTTTTTATGGGATAATCTCATTATTCAATTGTACAATCAAATTCACCGCAAAGCTGAATAAGGTCAAATGAAGCCTGTTTTTTTGATTTTTTCTCACAAAGTCTCAGGAACGACTGTTGAATTTCGAGTTTTTGTTGAAATTCTTAACTTTTTTGAAAAATTAAAAAAAAAATAAAAATTGAAAATTAACGTTTTGGCAGTATTTCGAGTAAGTGGTCTACATCCGCAATTTTGAAAGGTGACAAAAAATTCAGAATCGCAATTGGTAACTTTCACTCAAAATTTCTCAAAATCTCAAACTTACTTTTTGAAAAAATCAAAATTCAGAAACAAATCCTAAGCTTTATAAAAAACCAGTGAAAAATCTCTACAAAATGGGGCTATCAAAAAAATTTCTGAGAAATCTCAATTATCGTCGCCCACCATCCCTTAAGGGGGTGCCCTAAGGGGGTGCCAATAAAGTCCGCAGATTTGGTACAATTTTTCAGAGCGATAAATGAACAGACAAAAAAAATGTGAAAATTATTTTTTATTTTTATCTTCAATAAGAAGTGTTCATTCCTTGCAAAACTTAATTTTAATTTTTTAACAATAACTAATTATCTGGGAAAATATAAAAAACCAGCTTTCACGGTCACATCCATTTCCAACTAAACTCGACTACAGATTTTTTTTAAAGACGATATTCATAACTCAGACATGGTCGGTGAGTGCGCAAAAGTCTTGTTTTTACGTTGCTAATGAAAAAATTCCTTGATATGAAAGTTTTTTTCCCCAGAAAAATGGTCAACATGGCAAAAAGTAAAGAAAAACAACTTTTTTGAGGATAAAAATTGACCCTTCATTGCGTTTTGATATGAAAAAATGTTCTTAACTACGAAAAGAAGATGGCGCTATTACACCCACAATTTTTAGTTGGATTTTTGACGCAAACATAAAATTTTTAAATATTTAGTGCCAAAGGCACTTACGAGTGTACCACCCGAGCGTTAAAAATTTCATCGGATAGTTTAGAAATGAAAAATCGCGCGACCAAAAACTTCAATTTTAAAGTTTTGACATACGGATATTTAAATCAGAATACCAACACATTAATATTGACTCTGCCTGAATTTTATGGAGAGTTCAAAACATACCTACTAAATAAAAAATTCTGGACTTATTTGCGGAAAATTTCATATTTTTCTAAAAAAAGTCGACAAAATGACAATAAACAGATTATTTTTATTCCAACAGCAGTGGCTGAGCAGTCAGAAAATATGTAGAAGCATGAAAAAAGTTAAAGTGGCATTTTAGATTTATCATAGATTTCAAAAAAACGATCAGAAAAAATTTGGAACAAAAAATGCGAAAAATTTCATAATAGTTTGAATTTTTTGAAATTTTTACGATTTCAAAAAATGAAGAACCGAACCAAAGCTTTCCGAAAAATTAATAAAAATAATTTATCAAGCTGAAAACATATTTAGTATCGGTTCACTAACTATAATATGCATAAAAAAATATACTGACTTATAATTTTCCGTAAGTTTATAACGACTCCCCAGTCTGCTGGTTATGGCACCCTTAACGAGGAAGATAGATATTTCTAGTTTGTCTCAGTACATGATAACTAACTTAATCGACATAATTTACATAATGTACTAGACCAAAACGAAAAATATCTTCCCCCTTCCTCGTAAAGGGATATAAAGTTAATCCTTATAAAATCTGGGAATCTAGTCAATTGAAAGAAAACATTGACGACGCAATAAACAGTAAGCTCGTCCGAATCCTCAATCCTGCTGATATCGTCCTCGTTGACAATACGAGTGCTATTTTCCAAAGAACCAATCATGGAATAACAATGATCACTCGCCAGAAGAAAACCTCAGGTATAACTATTATTTTTTCTAGCACGAATAATATACGGGGGGCCCGATATCGCCGAAAAAAAACATACGGAATTCACGATTTTACTAAATAATTTCCTGGCCAATATCGCTCGAATTGTTGAGATTTCATTACAATACCTTTCTGAGCGTCCCCGCCCTAGCGTCATTTTCTAGATTGCAATTTCCAAACATACCTATTGTAAACTTATTCATTGGGAACTTGCCGGAGTAATAAACCTAAAAAAGATCACCAACATGACGTCATGACGCGTCCCATTTCGAACGCTTACGTCCATATCGTCGAATGTGCCGATATCGCCGAAATTTTGCCGAAAATTTTCGGCGATATGGCCCCCTGAAATTAATTAAAATACAGCCTTGATAATTTAAAATTCCCCTGAAAAGATCTTTCAAGAAAATCAATATCAATCCAATTTTAGCTGTATCGAAGATCTCAAATGTAGAATGACGAATTAATATGCAGGAAATGTTGATTGAAAAGCATGAATTGCTACTGGAGCCTTCACAATGAAGTAAGTCCCAAAACCGAGTATTCCAGCTTTAACAACGAATATGCCTAATTTGTTCCACTAGAAAATAATTCATAGGAACGATTGATTTCCAATGCAGCGAAATGTCTTGAGACATAAATCGCATTGACTAAGCCAGTTGTATAAATAGCGTTAATACTGCATTATACACCTATTACACCTTGGAATACCCGGCCCCTGATTAGGAAAGTAAGTGTGGTTTAAGTAGTAGGGCGGGATATTCACAAAAGTGAGAAAGGGATAATAATCGAAGATCCGCTAGTGCACTTTATCTTGGCGTCATCAATTTGAAAAGTGGCCAATCAAAATTGCGGGATTCTTGAATTGAAGATCGACAATCAGGTATTATGATTGGACACGGCTCAAAGTGATGACGCAAGATAAAAAGACACTGGCAGGATCTTCGATATATAGCAGTAACATAATAGGAACCAGCAGGATATACGGATATAGCAGTTCATATAGCGTATATATAAGCGTGTCCACCAAATACCGACTATGAATAACTTGTGTGGATTGTCTGAAACTCTTGGGGGTGAATAAATATTGAAAAATGGAAAAAAAAAATATTAATGAAAAAGCCCAGTACCCATGTGAAAAATAAGCCCTGATTGGTCGATTTGGGGCCGAAATCTATGGGTGGACACGCTAAGTAACGCTCAGGATATAGAAGTATTGCCAGAATCGATACAAACCTGTAAATCTCCGAAAATTTGCCCTATTTTGTTTTTTTGCGAAAAATTTAATTTATGCAGATTCTTTAGCATAAATTCTAAAGCTGCTAACATAATATTTTCGATATTTAGATACTTTATTCAAAAAAAAAATTCAAAGGGGTCTATCAAGTACACCTGGACCTCAATTACAACCAACGAACCAAAACATTTGAAATATTTGCTTCAATTTAAGAAATGTGCTTCAGAATGAGTTTGTTATGTACCTCAACTCAGAGGTAATAATATTTCAAAAATTTGCAACTGAAGAGCCGAAGGTTGATAATCAATGTGGAATATAATGGTTAAAAAGCCTCGCTACAAATTATTTTAATTTTGAAACAAGAGAAGTTATAATAGCTTACTATATGAAACTTTATGTTTAAAGGAAAACATTATAATTAGCTACATATTTAAGCTAACATAAATTATGAAACGATAGATATTATTTATAATGATTGTATTTCAAATTACATTTCAATCGAGCGTGCTTATTGGGCATATATATAAGGGGGTCAGCGAACGTGATTGACATTTGTCGGTGAAATATACGCAAACTAACGCTTATGAAAAAACCAAAAAATGCATTGTAGATCTTTCCTTATCTTGCGAAAAAGTACAACCACAAAATGTTTTCTGAGATACACTGAATAGTTACGGTATCGACGAGTAGACCTTTCGTAACTTCAAAATCTATCTCCTAACAGACGCATACTCCAAATCGACGGTTATGGCATCATCAGACCTTTAAAATCTATCCCTCCGAGAATATATTTTCAAAAGTGACTCAAATTTTAGCGTATCTTTAAGGGAGTGGGTTCGCAAGATTTGAGCCTCTTCCAGTTCATTTCCCGCCCAAACTACAAAAGTTGAACCAAAAACATTTTTACTAACAAAAACTAACCCGCGGTATTTGACTTAACAGTAATCTAATACAATCCACCTACGCCGACACCTACGCTTTAAAAAAGCCTTCTAAAGACACGCATTCGTTCCCTACTCCTTCAATTTTCAATCATTTTTTATTATTTTTGTGTGAGGCTCCGGAAAAGCCTAACAAATCGGCAAAATTTCTTGGTAGTTTAACCTGTGCCAAACTATCATTTTGACGGGTCTGTGACGACATTTTAAGACATAATACTGTAGTTTTTTCTGTCAGGTAAACATAAAAAATCTAACCCCAGGCTTGGTAAAGAATTTTATGAATCAAAAATAAATTTATTTAAGCTGATCACTGCAGTCCAGAAATCTTTCTGAGTTAACAAATGTTCTCAATAAAATTTTCTATATCTAGTGTTAAACTTTTCAGAGTGAAACATAACTGTTCGTTTTTTGCGCTTAATAAAAAATAATGCTGCCGTAGCAATCTCATTTGAAATTTTAAGATACATAAATGTGAATGATCAATAGAATTATCTAGTGCTGAGTAAGATACCAATGTTTTCATTCCAAGTTATTTTGTAAAAGTAATAAATAACGTAAGAGTTATTCGCTGTTTTACGGTTTTTGTAGCGCAAATTGTTTTTTAACAAAAATTGTTAAAAAAGTTTGAATAATGTGGTTTTCCTTGGTTCATAAAATATCTTTGTTAGTTCTCGCCCATTTACTCGTTGCTCAATTGGATACAATTCATTTAAAAAAATTAAATCGAAACTTTAGTCGCTTATTTTATTTTTCCAAAAAACGAATGACAGCACAGGCTAAATATTGTTCACGTGCAAGAAAACTTTTGGAATTAAACATCTATTATTTTCAAAAGAGTAGACGCAACACGTCAAAATTTTATTTCAATTTACGAGTTTCGACTCCAACCGGGAGAAAAATCTTGACATGACTGACATTAATCAAAGTTGACTATGCTAAACAAGAAAAAACAAGGATCATTCTCAGCCCTGAAACAAAAAAAGTTACGCTTTCAAGGTCAGCGAAAAAGTTATTCGTGCAGTTGATGTGCCCCGAGGCTTATGTTATGGAATAGCCATAGCTCAACTATTCAAACCTACTGGATACAACGTGATAGCTGATCATTTGGACGGCTTGCCAATCAATCCCTCTCTTTCGAAAATAATCGAGCTTCAATCACTCCGATAGAATTGTCTGTTAAAGTTATATCATTTTTTATTTAAATTAAATTTTTGGCATCCAGAAATTGAAATTCACCAAATAATGTGTAATTCTCATTCAATTTTCTCAACTATTGTAAAACTCATATATAAAATCTGTATCCCGAGCAACGTGGCTTTTATAGAAAATCATGATGTCTCTTCCGTCTCACATACGGTGATTTTAGATAACCAAATGACACACACATCGAGAAAATGAAAAAAACAAAAACAGTCCATTCGAGACATTTTTTCAAAGGTGTGTCATTTTGAATTTCAAAAAAAAACCACTAGAACGAGTTGTTCTTAAGCCCGAAAATGTGGAACAGTGTGACACCATATTGAATTTAGAAAATTAGTTTGGTTTGGAAAATGATTTCTGTAAAAATCGTCAATTAAATATACATTTCATTCTAAAGATACCTTCATAAAATCTGGGCAAAAATAAAACAAGAATGTCTCGCCGATTTACAAAAAACAAGGGATTCCTCGTCCGTCATTAAAATAATATATTCAAAATAAAATACGTGTTATTTACCCCGAGGAACATATGTTTATTCTAGCATATTTCAATCATAGGGACGGTCGCAATATTTCATAAAATAAATCTATAAAATTGCGGAGTCCACGGACATGAAATAATCTAAAACAAAATGTCGTTAAGAATAAAGGAACAAAATGACCTGCAGGGTGTAGAGTGCTACAAATGAAAGGTCAATAACTTGAAATTATATTAAAAAATAAAAATAAGACTGGCTTAGAATTTATTTTTTCCAAAAAGTCAAAGTTGGTGAAATATGCCAGTGATTGATTGGGTACTAACAGAGTTAAAAAAAAAAATACTTTTCTGTTGAAATCGCTAGAAAAAGTAAATCACATAGAAAATCCTCCTACAGGGAGGCCAATGGTATGGACCTAACGTGTGACCGTCCATCTTGACTTCAATAAATTATAGACTTCAGTATCGAAATCCTGACAATGTGAACAAAAACATGTTCCCGCCGAAAAACAAAAAACAATCTTATGCCTTCTGCTGAACGACCGACGTTTCTCTTGAATTACGAAAAATTCCTTCAAGGAGTTTTTTACATCAGAAGTTATTTATTGAACACCTGGTAACCACATTCGGTTGAACTTAACCTCTAACCTTGCCGCTGCAAAACAACCCGAAAGGAGAATTCTTAATTATACTTTATGATAATTATTTCAAAGCTGCCCCGCATCCTTCCTCCCCAATTTGGAATTACCTAACCAAAACAATTCCTACAACCACAATGTGATTTGACACAAATCCCCTTGAGCGAATCAATCGACGATGAAAGAAACCTCTCCACTGGCTACATTTCGTTTCCACAATTTGCATAAACTCTACAACACATCAAACTCAATAATGTCAGAGAAATTCGATTTTCAAATCACCGGAAACAATCTTCAAAAAATCGACGAACAATGGTCCAACTACACTCTCGACAAGAGCCAAGAAATTCTGAAAATATTTGACCAGGGTCCATCTATTTAATAATGATTGCAAATCGTCATCTGTATTTCCATATTTTCTGAAATTGGTAGCTGGTTAAGATCTTTCAAGACATAATCTCCATAAATTTCAACCGATTTCAAATTCGCTAAAATCATCTTTGGTAGAACTTCCTTATGTTAAATTTTACTTTTATTCATTTACAAAAGAAATCATTAATTTAATATCTTATAACTGTATATTTTATAATAATTTTTTTCAAATCTCTGTTGGTTATCCTTGGATGATCTATTACTAAGTACAACGAAATCATATATAACAAAGTACTGCCTCTATTAAGCGCGCGCCCCACCAACACCCAGGGGGCCGCCAGGTGTGGAAGTAGATCAAGATGGACGTTTTTAGCTTAAAATACTTACCACTGGTGGCCGAATACGCCGATTTTGGAGTCCATGAGAAGTGGCAAATAAAACATTAAATAGAAATCGTAAACTGCAAAGTTTTATGGGCTGTAATACCAAACAAATACAGTGTTCCGACTTGTAATGAACGTAAGAAAGCCATGACCTTCACATATGTTAGTCCTTTCTTCAATAAAAACGGTACTCTGCGCAAAATGATCGTTGTAAATACGCTACGTGTGGACTAAGCTGATATTTTAAATTCATCTTGAACAAAATTCAGAAAACTTAACTCCCGTTATCTACTTAAACGGTGCGTGCGTGTTGACCTGCCTTTTGACCAAATGAGAGCACCCGAATTCAGGTTTTGAAAACCGGATAAAGCTTCGAAAAAGAAGGTCAGACCATAACACGAAAGCGAAGGGAACAGAGGATCTCTATTATTAGATAAAAAGTTTAATATCTCAAAATGTGCACATAACAAGCCAAGCACATCTCTAGGCAGGTTTAAGTCGAATAGGGATCCCTATCTAGATATACACTTATCAAGTATGAAGGGGATGTGGGACTCGATTTACATATTCACGAAAGATATATCTCTTAATAACCAAAGAGTATAATGGAAAAAATCCGAAATATATTTTGTAAATCTATCTTTATCTGACGAAATAACACATGACATATTTTGACATCTACACCAAAAGTTACAGTGGTTTTACAAGAAGACCCTTTCCAAAAAGTGAAAAATCTATCTTCTTGCAGCGATAATATCGAAATTAAGCTTTAATTTCCACATGACCCGTAACGATAACATTTCCGTCTTTCAAGGTGGGCTTTTTTGATCCAGCATGGAAAAATTCTGGAACGGCCAAAAAACTGACCATTTTTTTTATTTAAAATCTACCCCTCCAGAGGATACATATCCCTTTATATCCCACTGCTTAGATGCGTAGCCACCTACTCTTTTAACGTTGTGGCTACACATTCTGAGCAAAAGTGTAAATGAAGCGGATATATGCTAAAGAGCTCAAATTTAAAAAAAAACAATTTTTCCAGAGAACCTAAAAGATAACGTTTTGCTTTTAGGCAAATTACGGCTAAAATACTAAACTATGAATTTTTAATGTCACGTGAAAGAATTCCAAAAGAAAATTTGCTTCGAGTATTCGGAAGCAGGCTCAAAAACCAAAAGACAGGCTGAAACACTGATCAGAAAGTTGGAATACTCAAAGACAAATTTTGTAGTTTAGGGCCACATTTTAGCAAACCTGATTTTTTAACCACCTTAATTTTTATTCAGAATACTCAGAAAAAATCGAAACATGCCAAACTTTCCACCAAGAAATAAGATACCAAGAATGTAAACAAACCTTAGTAGTTGCAAACATGAAAGAATGTTAATCGGTAAAGGAGAAGATGAAGTGAGGTGTGGTGGTTTTTGTTGTGTTTGTAAGTTTTTTGCTTGTCCCAGTTGTTGCTATGGTAAATCCTTTGAATTTTGTAGTCGCCGAAGTCGTGATTTCGTTGTTCTTGGTTAAAGTAGTCGGTTTGTTGTGTGCGATGTTGTTTTAGTAATGGTGGTAAGAACAAGTAGCTGTGGAAGTGGTGATGTTGTAGTCCCTGAGTGTTTTGTGGTAGTCGTGGTGATGGTTGTTTTAGTTGTGATTGTAGTTTGAGTCTCGTGGTGCTAGTTTTAATTGTTGGGTGGTGGTATATTAGCGTAATGTTTGTTTGTGGTGTTGTGGTGGTGGTTTGTTTGTTGTGTAGTCTTGGGGTGCTAGTGTTATTGTGGGTGGTGGTGATAATTGTTTGTGGTAATTGTGTGGTGCTAGTTTGTGAATTATTGGGTGGTGGTTATAGTCCCTAAGTTTGTTGTGGTTGTCCGTGGGGGTTGTTGTTAGCTGTGATTGTAAGTTTGGTGGTGGTGCTATTGTGGGTGGTTATAGTCGTAATGTTGTTGTCAGTAGTTGGGTGGCTGGTTGTTGTTTTTGCAGTCGTGATGGTGCTAGTTGGATGTTGTGGTGGTATATCGTTAGTTGTTTTGTGGGGTTGGTGTTTGGTCGTCGTGGTGGTGCTAGTCTGTGATGTTGTTGGGGTTGTTGTTGGAGCGTGGTGGGCTAGTTGTGATTGTTGTGGTGGTGGTAAAATCGTAATTGTGTTGGGTAGTTGTGGGGTGGTTGCTTGTTGTGGTAGTTGTGGTGCGATTGGTGGGTAGTCGTGGTGGTGATGTTGTTGTGGTAGTGTGGTGGTTGTTGTTGTCTAAGTTGTGGTGTTCTTGTTGTTGTGGGCTGTCGTTTTGTCGTGATGTAAACTCGTGATCATACTCGGGATTGTGCTCGTGATCGTACTCGTGATTAAAACTCGTGATGTGTTGTGGTAGTCCCGTGTGGGGTTATGTTTGTATAGTCGGATGTGATGTGTTTTTATTATGAGTTGTGTGGTGCTGGTTGTGATGTCGTTGTAGTAGTCGTCGTGGTGAATGGTTTCTTGTCCGTGATTGTACTCGTGATTGTGCTCGTGATTGTAACCGTGATTGTGCTCGCTGATTGGAACTCGGATAAACTCGTGGTTGTGTCTAATAATAAGATTTACCCAAATAATATACATTAAGAAATTTTCGGAAATTTGAGCACCCGAAATTTAATTTCTCCCTGCGAAATTGTTACTATCATACTCGGGCCCCACCGTTAATGCGTTGGTTGAATACGCGTCCTCTGATTTGCCTTGGATTTGCTTCTTCGCAAAATGATAGGAGACCGAATGAGTAATATTCGCAGCGGATCGCCGAATTGACCGTAACATAAGTCTGATGAAACAAAAATTACCAAAACAGCTAATAAATCATCTTTTCATTAAAAAAAGGGAAAGAAATGCTCAACCGGGTAGACTACTGGGCGGGATTATTGAAAAAATTTACGATAATCATTAATTAAGGCCAATTGCAATTCCTCTTCCAATTCCGTGCGAGAACAGTTCATAACAAAGAAAAGTCTTTTGGAGAGCTTATTTGTCGAAATCAAACGGTCAAACAAAATAATACGAATTTTTAAGTGTCATTTTAAAATGTGCCTTAATTTTTAGAAAATAGACTCTATCGCAAGCCGGGAATCATTATGAACAACTTCGAAATGCATAAGGTGGGGACACTGAATAGCACAATAAACATACTCACCCAAAGAAAGATTTCACCTGTCTCGAAATTTAACAAATTAGTTGCGTACAGGAATAATGCTATAAAAGACCGTTTTTTTTAACATGTGTCGTCAGGAAAAATCTAGTCTCCTAGGTCAAATTTTTGGGAATCCATCCAAATAATACGAAAGCTGAGCACAGACAAATGAAACTCTGTAAGGAAATTTGTCAATTTAAATCTGAAACTAAAAATAATAATTTTTAGGGTCTCATCAAAAAAATCGAAACAAACACGAATAATTCGAAGAAATTTTGCAATAATTGTCGGTAGTAACTTGTTATCACCCAGATTAATTTAGAGCATATTTCAATGTCCCAAAGGCCTGAAAAACAGCGACCAGTACTCGCAAAGGTGGGCCCCAACATGAGCAAGGCCCCTAGGCCCATAACTGTTATCATTGGTGCTAATACTATACCTAATAAGTTATAAAGTTTGAGGTCATATGACCAAACCTATTCGATGAATTTATGGAATCCATACGTAAGGTACTTTGGGAGGATAACAACGTTAAAATTTCATCACAGTAAATTATGCGCATAATGTTTGACGCATCTAAATCTCAGATTCAATTGGTTAATTTTAATTTATGATAGAACCTGATCAACTTTAATGGTTAGAAGCGTAGCGTTGGCTAACAGCCCTACGACTCTTTTAACCGTGTGATTTAACGGTTGTGGCTTACCGCATTCTGACCAAAAAGTGATAAAGGGATATAACAATTGTATTTAAAAAACATGAAAAAATTGTTTTTTCTTCATTTATGATATCTACGCCCAAAAATTCATTGAATGGTTTCTTTTATAACTTATAAATGAAGCGATAGTTTTCCTATAATGGGCCCTATTTTCAAGGATACAAACGCGAAAAGTTAATAGCTCTCTAAAAAAACGTATATATCATTTGGCCTATGCACCTCCCCTTTATAGCTGAAAAAAATAATAAATTTGAATAATTTACTCTAACAGTTTCCTAAGCATTCTGCAAAATCTCCAGCCGCCATGCTTCCGATACTTGCTGAAATGTCCCCTATTTTAATCCACTTTGTCATTCAAATCAAAGTAAATCCAGTCGAAATCACATAACTATCCGCACATTGTACGGAAGCTACTGGGTGCACACAAATA
>SCLH01001812.1:3482-16400 GCA_004367855.1 Oikopleura vanhoeffeni | reverse complement strand
ACTTTTATTAAATAATTCATTGGGACTTGCGGAGTAATAAACCTTAAAAAATTGATCGACACATGACGTCATGACGCGTCATTTCGAACGCTTACGTTCCCATATCGTCGAATGTGCCGATATCGCCGAAATTTTTTGCCGGAAAATTTTCGGCGATATTGGGCCCCCAGAAATTAATTATAATACAGCCTTGATAATTTAAATTTCCCTGAAAGATCTTTCATGGAAATTAATATCAATCATTTTTAGCTGTTATCGAAGATCTCAAATGTAGAATTGACGAATTAATTGCAGGAAATGTTGATTTGAAAAGCATGGTTGCCTATCTTGAGCCGTTTCAAAATGAAGTCAGTCCTCAAAACCGAGTATTCCAGCTTTTAACAACTGAATATGCCTAATTTGTTCCACTAGAAATAAATTCATATTGAACGATTGATTTCCAATGAGCAAATGGCTTGAGACATAATCGGCCAATGACTAAGCCAGTTTGTATAAATATGCGTTTAATACTGCATTATATCCCCTATTCACACCTTTGTGAATATTCCGGCCCTGATTAGGAAACGTAGTGTGGTTTTAAGTAGTAGGGCCGGGATATTCACAAAAGTGAGAACAGGGGATATATATCGAAGATCCTGNGGATTCTTGAATTGAGTCGACAATCAGGTTTTATGATTGGACACTGGCTCAAAGTGATGACGCTCAAGATAAAAATGACACTGGGCAGGATCTTCGATATATAGCAGTACATATATGATACATATAGCGTATATATAGCGTGTCCACCAATATCGACTTATAAAATTACTGTGTGGATTGTTCTGAAACTTCTTGGGGTGAATAATATTTTGAAAAATGGAAAAAAAAATATGAAAAAAGTCCCAGTACATGTGAAAAATGAAGCCTGATTGGTCGATTTTGGCCGAAAATCGATTGGTGGACACGCTAAGTATACGCTCAGGATATAGAAGTATGCATATCGATCATCAACCTTGTATCTCGTAAATTTGCCTTATTTTGTTTTTGCGAATTTATTTATGCAGATTCTTTAGCATAAATTCTTAAAGCTGCTACGTATATGTTTTCGATATTTTTAATACTTTATTCAAAAAAATTAAGGGGTCTATCAAGTACACCTGGACCTCATTAAACCCAACGACCAACATTTGAAATATCGTTGCTTCAATTTAGAAATGGTGGCTTCAAATGAGTTTGTTATGTACCTCAACTTCGAGGTAATTAATATTTCAAAATTTGCAACTGAATGAGCCGAAGGGTTGATAATCAATGTGGAATACTAATTTGGTTAAAATGCCTCGCTACAAATATGTTTAATTTTGAACAAGAGAAGTTTTATAATAGCTTACTATAGAAACTTTTATTGTTCAATAGTGAAAACATTATTAATTAGCTATTATTATTGATAGCTAATCATAATTTATGACGATTGATTATTATTTATAATTATTTGTATTTCAAATTGACATTTTCAATCGAGCGTGCTTATTTGGGCATATATATTAAGGGGGTATGCGACTTTGATTTGACATTTTTTCGGTGAAATATACTGCAAACTAAGCGCTTATGAAAAAACCAAAAATGCTGATTTGTAGATCTTTCCTTAATCTTGCGAAAAAAGTACACCACAAATTGTTTTCGATGATTACACTGATAGTTACGGTATCGTTACAAGTAGACCTTTTCGTAACTTCAAAATCTATCTCCTCCGAGACGATATATCCAAATCGACGTTTTATGGCATCATCAGACTTTAAAATCTATCTCCACCGAGAATATATTTTCAAAATGACTCAAATTTTTACTGCGTATTCTTTGGGTGTCGGGAGTGGGTGTCGCAAATTTGAGCCTCTTCCAAGGTCATTTCCCGCCCAAACTAGCAAAGTTGATATTCCAAAAACATTTGTTACTAACAAAACAACCTTCGCGTAATTTGAACTTAACAGTAATCTAATACAATCCACCTACGCCGACACCTACGCTTTAAAAAGCCTTTAAAAAGACACGCAGTTCGTTCCTACTCCTTCAATTTTCATCATTTTTTATTATTTTTTGTGTGAGGCTCCGAAAAGCCTAACAAATCGGCAAAATTTTTCTTGGTAGTTTAACCTGTGCCAAACTATCATTTTGACGGTCTGTGAGACATTTTAAGAATTTTAATACTGTAGTTTTTTCTGTCAGGTTAACTATAAAAAATTCTACCCAGGCTTGTGGTAAAGAATTTTTATGATTTTCAAAATAATTTATTTTAAGCTGATCACTTGCAGTCAGAAATATTTCTGAGTAACAAATGTTCTCATTAAAATTTTTCCTATATCTAGTGTTAACTTTTCAGAGTGAAACATAACTGTTCGTTTTTGCGCTTAATTAAAAAATAATGTGCCGTAGCAATCTCATTGGAAATTTTAAGATAATAAATGGTGAATGATCATAGATTTATCTGGTGTTGAGTAAGATACAATGTTTTTCATTCAGTTATTTTTGTAAAAAGTAATTGAATAATCGTAAGTTCGTTAATTTCGTTAATTTCGCTGTTTTACGGTTTTTTGTTAACAAAAATTGTTAAGAAAAGTTTGAATATATGTGGTTTTCTTGTTCATAAAAATATTTTGTTATTTCTTCGTCCCATTTATCTTCGTTGATCAATTGATACAAATTCATTAAAAAATTAAATCGAAACTTTAGTCGCTTATTTTTATTTTTCAAAAAACTGAATGACATGAAGGTCTTAAAATATTGTTCACTGCAAGAAAAGCTTTTGGAATTAACATCTTATTATTTTCAAAAGAGTAGACGCAACACGTCATTTATTTCAATTTACGATTTTTCGACTCACCGGGAGAAATCTTGATGATGAACATTTATCAAAGTTGACTATGCTATACAGAAAAAATCAAGGATCATTCTCAGCCAAAAAAAAATTTACGCTTTCAAGGTCAGCGAAAAAGTTATTCGTGACAGTTGATGTGCCCGAGGCTTATGTATGGAATAGCCAATAGCTGCTACTTATTGTCAAACCTACTGGATACACGTGATAGCTGATCATTGGACGCTTGCCAATCAATCCCTCTCTTTCGAAAATAATCGAGCTTATCACTCGATAGTAATTTTGGTCTGTTTAAGTTATAGTCATTTTTTATTTAAATTAATTTTTGGCATCCATGAAATTGAAAATTCACCAAATAATGTGTAATTTCTCATTCAATTTTTCTCAAATTACCTCATTTTGATAAACTCATATATAATATACTGTATTCCCGAGCAACGTGGCTTTTAATAGAAAATAGGATGTCTACTTCTGTCTTCACATACGAGTGATTTCTTAGATAACTCAAAATGACCAACTACATCGAGAAAATTGAAAAAACAAAAAACAGTCCAGTTCGAGACATTTTTTTCAAAATGTGTTGTCATTTTGAATTTTCAAAAAAACCAATCGAACGAGTTGTTTCTCAAAGCCGAAATGTAAACAGTTTTGACACCATTTTGAATTAAGAAAATCAGTTTGGTTCGGAAAATGATTTTCTGTAAATTCGTCAATTAATATACATTTATTCTTTAAAGATTACCTGTCATAAAATCTTGGGCAAAAATAAAACAAGATGTCTCGCCGGAATTTACAAAACAGGGATTCCTCGTCCGTCAGTTTTCAAATAATTATATTTCAAAATAAAATACGTGTTATTTATCCCGATGGAACATATTGTTTTATTCTAGCAATTAATTTCATCATAGGGACGGTCGCATGTTTCATAAATAATCAATAAAATTAGCGAGTCATCGTGACATGAAATTAATCTAAAACAAAATGTCTGTTAAGAATAAAGGAAAAAATTGGAAAAAATGACTCAGGGTGTAGAGTGGCTACAATGAAAGGTTCATAACTTGAAATTATACTAAAAAATAAAATAATAACTGGCTTAGATATTTATTTTTTTTTCCAAAAAGTCAAAGTTTGGTGAATAAATGACAGTGATTGATTGAAGTTATAACAGAGTTAAAAAAAATACTTTTTCTGTTGAAATCGTCTAGAAAAAGTATAATCAATTAGAAAATCCTCTACAGGGGGAGGCCCAATATCGTCGAATTTGCCGAAATTGCCTGAAAAAACTTACGCAATTTCACGATTTTTAGCTAAATACTTACTGTGCCAATATCGCCGATTTTTTGAGTTCATGAGAGTGCAAATAAAACCGCTCCAATCGTCGATACCAGTCTCCAAGAAGAAATCAACGCCGTTCCCGCTCTCCGCCACGTTCTAATCGTAGACGTAGCAAAGATAACTCAAATAGTTATCAGCGAGGTAAATCACCTACTTTTTTTACACTTGACCAAGTTATCCACGCTAATGAAGAAAGTGACGCTCGTCTCGCGGCGAGTGCGCTTAAAAGCGGTATATTTTTTAACTATGATAAAAATAGTAAAAATAATATTTTAGGAGGTCAGCGTTTAAACAGGAGTAAATTGACGCCGAAAAAGAAGACTTTGGACCAGAAAAGAATTCTCATTAAAGATGTACCAGGGGGAATACCATATTATGACACCGCCAAAGTTGGCCAGCCGGATAGATCTGGGGTTGCGATCACTAATGATACTTGTGACGATATATTTTTGATTAACGGCTACCCTGACCCCCTTAACGTCAAAACGCGACCAACCACCCAGGAATCGATGATTGACGAAGCACTTTATTGGCTAGGAATTGAAAGCCAATATTATAAATGCACTTTGGCGCATAAGAACCAATATGTTCTTTCGGTCGATTTTAGCCGAAAACGGGACCTTATTATGTTCATCGCCTTTTTTGATCGGTACCTTGATAAAATGTGCAAATTTTTCAAGTTTCGTTGGTCGCCTTTTTTGACCGCGCATGTTATTCGACCTGAGGAGGTTGGAGTAATTTATTTCAACAATTCGAAAAAAGTCGATTTTGAAAATTGGCTAATTAACATTTGCGCCGTTAATACCAGTATGAATCCCCAACTAGGTACCAGTTGGGACGTCAAACCTACCCCAGCTCAGCGTAAAGGGGGTATGAAGGGGTTAGTTGATATTATTAACTACGAGTGTGAAGATCTCATTATTCACGCGGCCCCGGAATATATGCGGTTGACTTACGCCGAACACGGCAAGGGGTACAATAACGATTGGGACCTCCTTATGGGCACTGAGTCCGAACTTAAATCGTTGCGTACTCACTGGCGTCTCACCATCTACCAAAGAGCATCAAATTTTTCGAAATCCGCCAAAGAACTCGACGACTGTCTAAGTGAAAAAGAATCTGCAAGCCTTGTTAAGGCCGAAAAAAAAGCTGCCGTTAAAAAAAAGTTTATCTCGATCGCTGACCTCGCTCGTTATACCTTGGAAAATGGTCGTTTAATTTCAAACGACGCGGGCCCAAAACCGCAAACTAACGCCGAATTAGCCAATACCGTCAAATCACTCGAAACTTCGGTACACGGTTATAAATCTTCCGTTGAGGCAAATGGCCACCGTATTACATCTGCCTTAAATAAAAATACCGACGCTTCAAAGGGGGCGCTCCAAGCTATTTTTAAATGTTCTGAAATTTTGGAAAAACGGATTTTGAGCAATGACAACGCCGTTGGAGCACTTTCGAGAAATCAGGCCAGCATGGTCGCTCAAAGTACTCTACTCTGGTCTCGGCAAGATAAAATCAATGCCGGTTTCAGACAATTTGCTCTTGACGCAACTGCCCACCTCCAAAAAGTCGATACCAAAACTGGTATTTTAGTGGGATTCGAAGCAAATTATGTTTCAGTTGCCGCCGTTAAACAGGCCGCGCCGCTCGAAGCGATATGTTTGAATGATTCTGGTATCGAATCCGCTTCGAGCCAAATTCAAGTTGCTAAATCGAATTTGGCGCTGACCAGTAACATCGAATTCTCATTGGTCGAAAACGAAATCGATCTTGACCTGAAAATGGACCAAACACCAGCCCCCAAGAAGCCCCGAACAGTTAGTACTAACTTACCGTCTCATCTCCGCACCCCTATGAAGCGTAAATTAGCCGAAAGTATTTTTGGTGATAACGCCGACGAGTTAAACTCAAAAAAACCTCGTCGTCGACTCAGTATTACGCCCATTCATCAAGAAATTAGCACTTATATTCACGTCGACCCAGTCAACAAAACGTGGTTAAAAACCGGGCGTGGGTTAGCCGAAATGCAAAAATCCGTAGCTGACGCTATTAAAAATGTCGTAGGCCAAGCTAAATTTTCGAAATGGATACACTGGTGTGCGTTTAACGGAGAGGAAATCATCATTGAGCTAAAAGCTAGACTCGCTATGACGTGTACAACTATTCCCAAAGCCCTCGTTAATCAACAAATTAGAGAGATTGAAATCACCCTTGAACTAATACACGATCAGCGCGTTGTCAACGAAATTCTAGCTATCGGGAGTTACATAGGTCTATGTTTCCCGAAAATCTTACATCGCGAATTTTATTTATGGTGCGAAAATCATTTTACAGTCGCCCGCAAACCACCAGTAACTAATTGTTCAACGTTTACGGCCATAGGAGTGTCACTGGTTGCGCACCACCAACGCGAGTCAAGTCTTGAGAATTTATTGACTTTTCAAAATAAACCCGAAGATTTGAATTTATCTCAAAATCCGACTGCAGATTCCCCTAGGGTAATTTTACCGCTAGGACGTGTAAGCACAGGGATCAACAAGAAATTTGTTGATCCCTGTGCTTTCAGACCACTTGGTCCTAATTTTAGATATAAAGTGATTAACGGCGTTAGAACTAAAATTAAAATTTTTAGAACTAAAAAAAATCGACGCTCAATGAAAAATAATCACCGAATATGCCGCTTTAGAAATCGACTATCCATAACCAACAACCTTTCTCCTGTCAAGTTCAACTCCACCAGCCAATCAATGGCCTTTCCCAACGATGACCTCTACTGCCCTGAGGTCAATCCTGCACGTGACCCCTGCTCCTCTGGGGTCAAATTCTCCGATAATGAAACTTTTAACAAAAATGTCGAAAATATGCGATCCTCAGGTAATAATAGTGATCCCAGTGAATCTTTAATAACCAGAAATGATTTGGATATTGACAATTTGACAGTTTTTGAAAATGAAGGTCAATTCGACGATTTATTCGATGAATTCGAATTTGACCTTTTCGGAGATTTCTCAACGAAATACGAAAATTCTATCATGAAAACTCGCTTAAAATTAGATATAGGCAACTGCTCAAAGCACCAAATAATCAGTTGGTTCTTTGAACAGGGCGTCAATAAGATTAATATAGGCAATAAGAGTTTTATTATAAATCGATTTCTTGACCTCAACACGCTCAGACTTTTTGCTGAGATGCACTCTCAAAAAGAGTTAAATGCCGACTGTACCTATATTTCTTTAGGTGGCAAACGCGGGCCTAGCCTGAAAACGATACTGGAGGAACAAAACGAAGAAAATACGATATTTCAAGACAACTTCGAGGATCGCCTAGCTTTCGACTTCACAGATGCCGATAAATCAAATTCCACACCTGCCGACCAAATCGAATTTATAAAAATCAAAAAGGGATCGGAATATGCCGAATCCGATCCAACTGCCGTAAATTTGCCCTTTTTTACGCCGTTAATTCCCGACTGCCTAACTAGCCCAAATAAAATCCCTGAAAGTACAAATCCACAAAAAAGTAGTAGGAACAACGAAACGTCGCTGAATCTTAAATATCTTAACATAAATTTAAATAGTTGCTCTAAGTCAAAATTACTAGATCTTACTGGTATTTACCCTGACGTTTCGTTCTTTCTACTCAACGAGTTAAATCTGGAAACTAAAAACGCATCAATCATTTGTCCATCGAATTATAAATTATTTTTCTCAAAATGTGATGCCAAAGGCAAAGCCTATGCTGCGATTCTTTGCAAAGAAGAACTCGCCCATAATTGTAAGCAAATTGAAGTACCGCCGTGGTTCTGCAAAATCTTGTTCAGAGATCGCGATTTCAAATTAACACTAACCAGCGTCTATAGGCCCAATTCTGGGTCTAAAAAGTATGAATACTCTGGGTATTCTAAAATAGAAGGTGAAAATGTTTTTTATGACGACCTGCTTAAAATCAATAATGATAAGCCAGGCGTTAAAAGTTTAATATGTGGTGATTTTAATCTTCCATTGCTGGATGAAAAATCATCTAAAGTAAAAAGGTTAAAAAAAAACCTTTTCGACTACCACAATAAATGCACCAAAATGACCTTTCGAAGAGAGTACAAAAATGGTACTAAAAATAAAGGTTCACATATAGCTGAAAGCTGTATTGACGGCGTATTTAGTAAAAATTTAATTCACACTAAATTTGTTCATTTAAACCTGGTTGACCAACTAGGAACGGACGGGCATTTAGGACAATTAGGAGTGATTAAACATAATCTTAGGGGATATGAACTTGGGCGGGAAAGCTTCAAGCGGCGTTTAGCAAGCAATACCGAAATCTTTAATATTGGCGTAAAATCTTGGGGTCTTATTACAAAAATTTTAAATGACCCCAATTTGACTGACGTCAATAAATCTTATCAACTGCTTCATTACCTGAAGCTACTGGTTAATCTAAGCGAGCCAGAAACAGTTGGTAACATAAAAATTAAATTATGTCAGCCGGTATTGCATGAAAAAACCGTTTTATGGATGCGTAGGATGAACTACCTACGCGAAAAAATGAAAACGGACAATTCGGCCCATTTATGTGCAACTTTTAAATTCGTCAGAAGACATTATCGCAAATTAAGACAAAATGACCAAAAAACATTTCTGAGTAATTGTGGTCAGGGCGGTTTTGTCACTTCTGACGAATTTCACAAAATGCATGATAAAATCAATAAAAACACGACTAATTTAGCGGGTTGCTCAATCCCAGTCGACGAAATAGCCTCGGGGTTCGCTAAATTACAATGGGGCGATGAAACGCCTCGAAAAAGTACATTTAAGTGGACCAACAAAAATAAAATAGAGAAAAAATACCCGTTCGATAAACTTTTTAAATTTAGAGAAGTTGAGTGGGAAGGTCGTGATAAAAGTTGTAGTCTTAAAAAGGCGCTTTTAAGTTGCAGCCGCACTACGCGTGGGCTATCCGGAATCAACGCTAGGTGGTTACTCGAGTTGCCGCAAGAATTTCAAATGGTTCTCCTTCATATAGTTAACACGTCGTTAACAGCAGGTAAATATTACACTGCGTGGAAAAAAAATAAAGTCGTCCCAATCCCAAAAAAGGGCGATTTATCTAAAATTGAAAACTGGAGGCCAATTACAGTGGCTAACTGTTTAGCCTCGACCACCGAAAAAATCGCGTCATCGCAATTTTTAAAATTTTGCGAACGAAAAAAATTACTATTTTTGCGCCAAAATGGCTTTAGGTCCAAAATGAGCTGTTCAACAGCAATTATTCAAATTTGTAACTACCTACGGTCGAACCAAATATTAGGTAATAGTCTTGGCGCAATCTTATTGGTCGATGCACGAAACGCGTTCGGATCCGTTTGCCACTATCAGTTACTCGACAAACTTTTTAGTCTCTGTTCGGACCGAGCATTTAGCTGGTTCAGAAGTTTTCTGACCAACAGAGAATTTTATGTAGAAATGAACGGCAAGAGGTCGGAAACCATTCCCCTACCAGATCGGGGCGTAGTCCAAGGCAGCGGCCCAGGGCCGTTAACATTTAATTTGGCCTATAATGACGTTTTTACAAAATTCAAGGGAGGGGGCTACCTTGTAGGATTCGCTGACGATATCTGTTTAGCGATCTCCAGCGACAATGAAGAAACGATTAAGAAAACTTTGGAAGACGGATTGGTGCACATTAAAAAATCGCTGAAAGAAAAAAATATTGAGCTACACCCAAAAAAAACGACTCTCTTACGAATTGGTAAGTGGTCGGCTCCTATTTTTTATGAAGGTGAAACGGTTGTTGAGGAGGAAATGTCAAAATATCTAGGCGTGTTAATTAACGACAAACTAAACTTAGATGATCACATTAAAACCGTCGAAAGAAAAATTATTCAGGCGGGGCATAAGATTAGGGGGTTGACAAACGTTGGCTCACCTAAACAATTGTGCAATATGTATCAGTCATTGGCCGTCGGCATTTTTAGCCACGCGCTAGACTGCCAACCTTTCCTGAAGGCCGAGACCTACAGAAAGCTACAAAAAATTATTTGTGACCAACTAAAATTTATTTTAAACAGACGCTACGTAAACGGACAAGTGAATATTTCTCACGTCTCTTTACTCCTTGAAGCTAGTTTAAGATCATTGTATAACACACATCGGTACCTGGCACTTAATAGACTAAATTCTATTTTTATCTCTAAAAAGCCAGTCGAGTTATACAATGAACTTAACGATTGTCTCTATGCGGACCCGGGAGACTTCGTTATAAAGCCATTTGGCTTTGATTCGGGCCCAAATGGGGAAACACACGTTTTTTTAAAAAGCAAGTATTTCAGTGACGTTGCCAAGGGCGAATACTCAGTTAAACTTAGAGTTAATGAAAATACACCAGAAATAATTAAAAAACATAAAGACCTAAATAAACTGTGGCCATATTGTTATATTGACGAATTTAACAAAATCCCACAAGAAATTAGAGCTCTATTTGGTACTTATCAGTTCAAATCGGCTATCAAAGAATTTTTTAATCAAAAATGCCAACACAAAATGACCGACGACGATTTATGTAAATATTGTCGGCCTGAAATTATTGATCACAATAATTTCAAAATTCTTCAAGATAATAGAGCCTTTTATAGAAATTTATATAACAGGTTTAAGGGGGTAGTTCACACGGGGGTGAAACTGTTTGGTAATGACGAAATTCAAAATGAGGTTCAAAAGAGAATATTATCTGACATAAATCTTCAAAATTTTATAATTAGGAATAATTATAAAATACCGTCAGACGCAGAAATTTTAAGCACCGAATACTGGGGGGTTTAGCCTACGACTGCAAGCCTTAATCGGCACGATCGGTTGTGGCCTTACGTCTCATTATTTTGGGTGCAAATAATAAAAAGATCGATATTATTTCAAATATGATCTTTTAGAAAACAAGATTAAAATGACAACTATCATTTTCAAAATAATCGCGACTAAAAGTTACAATTATTGATTTATTTCAACTCGTTTGTACATTCAAATTCACTTAGCCGGTACGTCATGGAGTTAAAATGTATAGTTTTCTAGAAATAGTTAACTCAAAGTCAAAAACGCTTTAATAAATTTTTTTTCTTTTCGACTCTGGTTCATAAAGTCTTCTCATCACCGACGATTCAGCCTATGAGCTGCAAATGCAATATAAATTAAAATTTATTTTGAGCATCCAACGGATAATTATAATTGATCTTGAAAAATCTTTCGACAAATTAAAATCCTAGAAATTATTGAAAACGGTGTTAAATCAATATACACTATAAAAATTTTCAAATATTTTCGTACATTTTTTGCTACTCAGACAGCTGATAACAATTTACAAGAGTTGCAAATGTAATATGACTCCTCGAGACGAGTTTCAGCAACTAGGGTCTATCTTAGAAACCTGAAACAGATATTGTGCCAATCGGCACAGGTCGGGGGGACTGATTACATTTGCCCAAAAAACATCACTTCCTGTTTTTATTGGCCGCTGCTTAAAACCAAAACTTTTCAGACGCGGTGGAGTGGCTAGGTCTTCAGGAGCTAATGCAGAATGGGTGCGACTGGAGTGACTATGGATATATTCGAGGCGTTAACCTGAAAACCGGAAAAATTACCAGTTTTACAGACGGCACCTGGTCAAAAAGAATTGCCAAAAAAGACGTCAAAATTTTCAATATTCTGACAATTCTACACCCTACTGAAACTGATAAATTTTTCGAAGAAGAAGGTCATGTGAATTTTTACTTCGATAAAAATGACTCCAATTTAAAACTTATGCGGCGACACAAAAATAGTCACGTTTTTTGTGAACCAGCCTTTTGGCCACATGACACCCGCACTTCGTTAAATCTAAATTCTTTTTGCTTCAGAGAAAATGCTCACTTATACGACAGTGAAACTTAACACCCTGCGCCACAAATTTTTACTCTCTGGCCAGGTCTCTCACCGGAAATCAACCGTCTTTCATGCCAATTAATGATTCAGCGTGCGGCACAACGACTACCATCCTATCAAATGCTTTCTGCGATGAAAGTTTCCTTCTTATTGTAATCTTCGAGAAGAAAACCCCATTACACTGGCACTAGCCACTAAAATGGACTCTCTCGATAAGATCACCAATAAGGTTATTAACGAAATAGGTGAAATTATTTTTTACTCTGATGAATTTCAGATTGCACTTAAAAATGAGGATTTTTGGGATTATTGTTATGACCGTTCTTGGTTGTATCGGAAAGTGGAGACGATTAGGGCACACACAGCTCTTTGTTTAGTTGCGGGGATAAATAAATCATTTTCTGAACTGGGTCAAAACCCAGTTATTAACGATGATTTTGAATTAGATCAATATAACGACAATTTTTCGTCAATAAGCTCTAATCCCTTCGACACCCTACCAGATTCGCTGATTGACCAATCAGGTGAACCCAATGAAAGTTTCGTTATTTTTAAGCGAAATACATTCTCTAAAAGAAAGCTAGAATTTGAACCAAAATTGTCGACCAGAAAAACCCTGTCGAAATTTTACAAGGACGGAAATTCTAGAAATCTCTTCGGTTTTTCACAGGATGACATCATATTGTGTCCTAAAAGCCGTACAAGTTTTATTCTCGGCAAAATGAAACGTATAAATTCAATTTCTGACGATTTCAAACTAGAAATCATGAATACTTTCAAACAAAATACTTTTGCCGAGAATATAGTGTCCTTAGAAATAAAAAATCGGCT